>PVKA01003145.1:40108-114210 GCA_004027165.1 Ctenomys sociabilis | reverse complement strand
CCCCCCCCCACCATCTAAAGTGGGCTTTCTGAGAATGCGAGGTTTATTCTACCAAATATTGCTGCAATAAATAAATAATCTCGTACTTTAAGTCTGGGGAACGCCACGGCTGAGGTGTTTCCTCTAAAAACCTTTACTAATCTATGTGGTACTGGTGCTATGATTTAGCAGCAGTCCTATATTTCTATTGCATATTATTTTGCTAGAACAGTAGTACATTCATATACTGGCTGCTCCAGTGTGCTGGCAAACATTAGCATTCAAGCTTACATTTTTGACAAATGTGCAGACAGGAATAGCATGAATAGGCATCTTAAATATTAACAACCTAAGCATCTGTTGTGAAACAAATTTAATATATTTACTCTGTTTTTCTCACATTGTTAGAAAAGGTTATAATAAGTGCATAATTTCAACTTTAGTTAGCAGAAGTAACTGGCTGTATCTCTCACTACCTCTCCAAGTGTTTAACACAATCACCAGTCATAAATACTTTAATTAACTTGGTTAAGCACATTATTAAATATGCTTTAGACAGTGTGCATAGAACGTAACATGTAGCAGCAGCAAAATATGTATCCTATTTGTGCACATTTTAAATGACTACATTTTATAAAAATACCAAATACGTTTATTCTTCATCTCCATTTGACACTTATTACTTCATATTTTTTCTAATGGAAACAATATTTTACATGGAGAGTTCTTCAGTCATATGTAATATATAATAGGTAAACAGTAGCTATAAAGTACAAAGCATTGTTAAATTTGAATATGACTACATGTAACAAGATTATGCAAGAGAAATAAAATCACTCTTCAATTTTGTATTCAGTTCTGAATAATGAATACAAATGATGGATGAAAAAAAAGAACAAATAAGGATTTCCCTCCTATAAAGTACTAGCTCCTTAGAATGTGTGTGTGTTGGGGGGTGGACATGGAAGACCTAAAGAACTTCCAAAAGTCTGAGTAGTTATTACAGAATCAATGCATTCTTCACTTTCCCACAAGCCAAAATATGTAATAAATAAGAGTTCTTTGTATGTAAAAGTATTTGAAAGGAATGTCTTTTGTTCAGTTGTTGTAATAAATTAATATATTCTCTGGTTGATAATCTACAAAAGTAGTTCTTTTGTCTCCCAGCATCTTAAATAAGAACAACCGAAAACATTGGTTTATTTCTGCAAAGAAGTTTGTTGCTAGCTATGTGAACCAGTGATTGAATAAAACATAATATACTGATGGTTAAGAGATAATATGTGAAATTAGAAACAAATGAAATATCTAGAAGAGAATTTCAAGGTTATTTTTGTGTGACAGGTTATGGATTGTAAATTAAGCCTAAAAGGTCAGGTGACAAGCACCTGTTCCTCATTATTGTAAAAATATTTTGGTTACAAACACTATTAAGCTAAACACAACATGGATATACAGTAGGGAATCTATAAAACACTCTATTGGTTTCTCATCTGCTATGAGAATTTCCAAAAGTGCCATACACAGATACGCCCTTTACGCACATATATCATTTCTTCCATACATTGTCTCAGATGGCTGCAATTAATATTATATTAGCATTTAGAATTGATGAAGTACACAAGTGTTTATGACTAAATCATAAACACTTCAGGTTATGTTGAGACATTTTTGTAGCTGAATGTGCAAACATTCCTTTTGAAAACTCCCCCTTTACCTCTAGAATCTATTGATCAATTATCAGAAGATTGGTGTGTTAGCAGAAACCTTTTATACTTGTGCTTTTTGTACTTTTTAGATGTGCTTCATTGAAATGATACCACAAAGTGTTTTGTTCAGTACTCACAAATAAGGGGAAAACTAATTGCTATATATATCATCATAGCTTTATGGAATTTACAAAATAGAAAATCCATATTATCATGTGAATGCCATTAGGAAACATGTCATTTGATCTTTAAACTTGCTGCTTCTCTCAGGAGCATTCAGAATTCTTGCTGCTGGAATTAGGGAAGATGGTTTGATTTTTATGGATAGTTTACTTTTAGATATTTCAGAGAACAAAATAAGCACATACATGAAAAAGATCAAACTAGCACCAGGCTATAAAATAATAAAGGTGCTAGTTGGCAGAGAGGGATTTTGAGGAAATGAAATAATTCAGCTTATTGAATTCTATGCTACTTAAATATATTCTTCGTCATTCTTGTTTTTAAATAGTTTATGCTTATTATATTGTCTTCATTTTTAGCATTTGTGATCAGATTACACAACGGTCATTACTCTTGCTTTGCAAATTGATTTGGTTTTCAAACTCCAAAATTCTGTGATGATTTTAACGAATCGGTTTACATTTTGACAGAACAGAGTTAAGTTAATTAATAGATCAGGCACGAAAATATCATCCATGGGAGGGTATATTTTCTGGTAAAATGAAAGTTATGTTTCAGCATGATGAGCATCAGGCTTCAGTAATCTGTTCCTCGTGTGGAATGAACACTTCCTACTTCGAGCTAGCAGGTACCTACTGTTTATTTACGCTGCATTAAACTGACAGCTCAGCAATCAGAGGAAAAATATTACTTACCTTCCTGAAGTAAATACCAGTTTATAGGTTAGTGCATGTATTTATATTCCTGTCACCACTAAATAACGGCTCTGTCTCCACTTTAATATCTACCTGTGCCATAACCCAAGGCTTCTGACTTTTCATACTTGGGAGCAGGGGTCGAGAGGAGTTTTTCTTATCATCCCCCAGTGACAAAACTTTAAAGAAGAGTAATTTCATCTCATTTCTGTCTTGTAAGAACCAGTCGAAAGAAATGCTATGCATTTTGCTTTGCATACCTCAACTATAACATCAAAACTCCAAGAGAATCTGCATGCCACTTAAAGTAGTCATCTTAAAGCAACCCCAGGACAAATATGTTCAAACACATTCGAGTGTGTGTTTGCTAAATTAACTTTCTGCAAAGTTCCAAATAGATTAAACTATTTGATCCACAGATAATAACTGTGATAACGAGCCTTCCCTTCCAAGTCTCCAATGGAATGCTTTAGTTTTTAATATTCTGTAAATATGAGTACAAAGTAGAACTCATTGGTTGGTTGAGTCTCTTAGCTTCCCTCTGAAAATATTCTTGCCTTTTTATTTTTTTGCCTTTTCCATCCCTAAAATAAGCATGATCCCTACATTTTGGGTACTGAATATATATGTTGTTTTCTTTTAAAGGTCCCTTCTTTTCCAAAGGCCCCTTGAAACATCTAAATCCTGTTGAATTCCTAAACTCGTAATTAACTCCAGAAAACTGCTTATTTCACGTAAATTATTTAAGCAGCTCTTACGTTCATTGTCTGCACACAGACAATGTCAATCTGGAATCACATATACTGACATCAGAGCAGAATATGGTCTTAATATAGCATATAAATCAAATCTGTTACACGAGGTTCTTTTGCTTCATTATACCGAAGAAAAAGTGTCTACTATGGTAATTTATATATCATTTCTAACTGCTATTCTCAATGGTAAGTCTATTTAAACTTGATGTCTTCATAGAGTGTGATCAACACATTAACACACATTATTTCCTACTCTTGAACTTATGCCAATGGTACCTTTTGCTGTTTATTTTTTAAAAGTCTTTTTTAAGATCAAAGATTTCATTTCAGAGTAAATAGATACAGCTTGTGTGTATATATATTCAGGGTGAGATTTAGTAGTGTAGCATTTCTCCAGCATATTGGCCTATTTTTATTCTTTCAAGTTATTCTGTATCACTTCCACAGTTGTTGCTGTCTGAAGGTTTAGAATAGAAGTTCTAATCACCTCTTCCCATGGACTTTAAAGAATGTAATTCAGTTTGTACTGTGATCTAGTTCAGTTTCGGGAGATGAAAATTAGTTAAGTGGTATCCCAGGATTTATGTCCCTGTTTTCTGCTCAAATCAATTCAGTCCAGTTATTTGACATTTGATAGAGAAGTTTCAAATAATCAAAAATTAAGGGTGGGTTCTGTTTCCAGTGCAAAAAAGGATCTTGCTGGATAAAAATATTGAACTATGCATTATTGCATTACAGGATGTCATTCATTTTAGAGGCTGTTTATTGTTGCATGTGTTTTTTGAGCACCTAGGGGTGCAGGTCCCTTAAGAGGCTGAAATTCATACAAAAGAGGCAGCTGTCAGGCTGCACCTGGTTGTGCCTTCACTAGAATGTCTGTAGAGGGAAGCTGGCCCTCTGCCTCTGTACCCCTACCCCCAGGTGTGCAGGAAGTAGAGGGCGTTGTACCCAATGAAGTGGGTGGACTCTACCCAGAGCTATGACCTGATTTGTGACGCACCCTCAGAACGGCAGTAATGGTCCAGCTGCTTCACAGGCAACTGGTAACCACTTCATTTGGGGATGCTTCTGCCTTTCTAGCAGTGCCAGAGAGAACTTCGTCATTGTCACCTCATCAAAGACTTTTTCAGATCTCTTCTGTAGGGCTAGATACGGACAAAAGCGTCTGCTATTTAGAGGGTAAGTGCCAGAAAAGTTACTATAGTCAGTTCCATGTGGGCAGTCAGAGACATAGCCATAATGAGAGGCAGGCATTTACTGTCCGGAGGAAGTCATATGTGTTGGGATTTGCTTTTTCTCATCGATAGATGATTTGGAACCAGATACCAAGAAAATTTCTTTCATGGGTGTTCTTTGCTTAAGGATGATGTGGTAGCAGTCTCTCAGAGGAAGTCATTAGACTTGAGATATTTAAAGAAAAGTTAGTAATCTGTATGATGGGGAATTCTTTAGATTCAGTTTTCCTAGAAGCCAGGCATGTAATAAGTAGATTGGTAGAGATTTTTCTATAGTTTACTCCATGGTTTATGATAAGCTATTAAGAGCATGTAAATGACAATCTGATCTTTAAATGTTTATAGTATTATGGACTTTTAAGAGAGGTTTTTATGTTATAAATATTTTATTATAATAATTACTATATAAATAAGCTAGAAGCTAGTGTATACAGATGCCTTTTAAAATGAAGGTAGTCTTGAATATAGTATATCCCTAATTAGCTGTTTGATGTTGAATGAAATTGTGTTTTCCTGTTCTAGTGAACCAGACAATGGGAACCATTGGGGATTAACAGTGGGGCTGTGAATCTTGAGATATAGCATGCTTTTCTTTCCCCAGCATATATTGTATCAGTGAACGCAGTATTAAATCAACATATTTACAGTGTAAGTTTTCAGATCATCTGTGATTTATTAAATAACCCAAGTACTTATCTTTGTATTTTCACCAGCTGAGACTATACGTGTTCTGTAGAATGGTAGACAGAATCTTGAGACTGTGGGAAGAAAGAAGAGTATTTTTTATAAGGATGGTGTTTCTAAAAAGAAATCTTAAAGGTGGGCTTCTTTTTGGGTTGTTTGAGGACCAAAAAACAATTTGGAACATTATCTTAAAACTTTAAAAATGACAGCCTTAGTTTGCATGGAGTCATTGTATTTTAATAATACTGTATGCTTATTAGTGTTATTAGAGCAGTAGACAGTTAATTACAGCCTTTTCTGAGACATGTTAACTGTATATTAACAATCATGTTAAAAAAGAATGATGTGTACTCTTGCACACAAGCTGCTGCTTGCTAGACTCTTGGAAAAAAATTCTTCTAGAATGTATGGAGTCACATTTTTGGTTCAGAATCATCAGAGATTTTCTTCTTTGGTCATTTTAAAACTTTTTCCTAAGTTAATAAAATTTTCTTCTGATTTTTATTTTGTTTTTGTATTTAGTATTGGCTTGACGGCTTTTGTCAGTGGCATTAGGAATTGTTGCCACTCAGCAGTTTTAGCTTTCTTGTGTTGCCTTTTGAGATGCCCACATTCTCCTATTTTTCTATGACTTTGACTGACATAATATACTAAGAGCTATTGCATTGATGTAGCACCTCTTAATAATTACGTGGTGAAATCATTTTAGTCACTTTCTTTAATGCAATCATATTTTCTTACAATTTCCTATAATCTACTATTTGATCACAGTGGGATTATTTTGTTGTCCAAATATCGATATCAAACCTGAGTTTTAGCTCTGATTTCTTTCATGATAAAACAAGAGATGACTGGGAATAGGGCTTTAAAGTTAGATTTATCCTTACCTAGACAATTCTCAAATTGTTGACTAGCTGAAATACCTTGAATAATATGGATTTGTATGCTTTGTTACTTTATAATATGGCACTTAAAAATTCCTTAGTATTTCTACTTTATCAAGTTCTTAGCTCTTGTTATTATTAAGTTGAACAAGGTACTAAACTACAGAAAATTAAATACATGCCCTACATCTGTGCTATATGAAATAAAACTTCATTGACAGCATTCTGTACCCTGTACTTTGTGAATGTTCACCAATTAAGTGCTAAATTAATAATAGAGTAAATACTGAATGTAACTCATACTGATAAAGATTTATTGGGAAAAAAATTTTTCCGCCCGATTTTCTGTTTATATGGAAGTAATCTAAACACTTAATCTATTCATACCCCAATGTTCTATATAATTGGATGCTTTTCTTTAACTATATATGACATTTCTTTGTTTTCCTTTAAAGAAAAAAAAACAAAACTCTTTAACACCAGGGTTTGAGTTTTATCGTCATTGTCTGACCTCCAGGATTAGATTAACTGTCTCTGTTCAGGTTCATGTTCCTTTGGTGTTTGCTTATGGTGACAAATTACCAGAGTCAAGCTCTCCCTTGAGGTTTGTGCAGACAGGCCACTACTGAGGCCTTTCAGATGTTCCAGAACCCATCTTCTTCTATGGGCCAGTGGCTCAAATTTGATTGACCTTTCTTTCTTAGTAATTTTTTTTCCAATATTCCATTGAGTACATATCATCTGTAATTATTGCATTAAAAAACAAAAAGAAAAACCAAAACACCAGTTTTTGTATTGTACTTATATGCACGCTGCTTAAAAATATTCTAAGATACAGAGTATTCATGTTCATGAAAATTTTACTCTATCCCTTAAAACTGACACTAGAGCTGCCATAGGGTTGAATGAACTACATGTAAGACACTCCCCAAAGTTCCTAGCATTCTTTGAAAGTTACCGAAAAACAGACTTCTGTTTGAATTTTATTTTATTTTTAAAATGTGTAGGTCTATTTGTAAGGCATTCCTATTTAGTTACACAAAAGAAAGCATTCTTTAGGTGGTGCGCCGCTGGGTGACCTATTACATTTTCAGGCACATTCTGTCTCTTTAAAAACACAGTCTCCTCTATTTGCCCTATTAATTGTTGATATGTTGCCATCCACGAGACAAAAATTAGAGCTGTAATTAAATAATCATGTGATGCTCCTTAGTGCCAGTGAGAGCAAACTCATTTTTCCAGGCCCTGATGGTCACTGATTATTGTATCACTACTGGCTTGCTTATTTTGTTTTGGGTTTTTTTTTTTTAATGATTCTCTCTCTGTAGCTTACCTAACTTCTGTCCTTCTTTTCAAAATTAAAGAAAGTCGAAAACATCCAGCCAGTACACTGACGAGAGGCCTGCAGGGATGTATAGTACACATACCTTTTTCTGCTTTTGGTCACCTGGTAGGTTCTTTGGGGAGACTACATCAGTGGTGCGGTTGCCTGCCATTTAATTTACACTGGTGCTTTGGCTGGGATGGAGGCATATGGGGAATGCCAGGAGAATTACAAAAGGAGCTGGGTATTAAAATTCAGAAATGATTAAAATTGAAATAAAAGGATGCTGCTTCTTTGCCAGTACTCTGGCAGTCATAATGACACATAGAGATTAGTTTCCACCTTCATCTTTTCCTTCTTTCTCATTTCCTCTTGTTTATTGTTGACGCATTTTCCTTCTGTCTGTCTCTCATCTCTGTGTCTTTTCGCACCATTGTACAGTCCTATGTCCCTCTCTTTCCTTAAGCATGGAGAAGCCTACTTAACCTTATTATAACAATAACAGAATAGGTTATTAATATTTAATATGCACATGATTAAAATTTCTCTCCCTTAAACATAGGTCAGCTGTATTATTATTAACCGGCATGTAATTTTTCATTTAAAATATTCTCATTCTGCCTTGCTGTTTCTGAGGCACAGTCTACTTTAGGAGTGATTTAATACATAATGTTTAGAAAACTGTGGCTGGCTAGTGAGGAAAGAACTTACCAGTCATGGATAATCAATTATGCATGAATTCAAATGTAACAGATGGAATCTGGTGAGTTAAAGTTTCTCTTTGCCTTAGTGTTTTTTTTTTTTTATTATTTGTTTGTTTGACACCTGCCTCTTACATATATCGATAAACATCTAGCTTAGCATGTGAGAAGTTTCCTTGTGTCTTTGTGTTGTCTTTAGAGTAAACTTGGTTTTTTTAAATGTAGAGTCAGAGAATTTTTCCATCAGGTCTTAAAGATGATCAGATTCCACCCCCTGATTTTATAGATTCGTATCTATAAACATTGGATCCTGTTTGACTAAAGAAGGATCACTCAGCTGGCTAGTGTAGTGGAAGCAAGACCCAAAGGTAGCTGCCTTCTCCTTTATCCATGACTTTCTTTCCATGTCATTTTTCTTTTGTAGGAGTTGCTTAGTGATAGGTGTGTTACATTAACTGTGGGGTTTAAAGGATTTTTTTAAACAGTGGTAGATGAGTTGTAAATTATGTAATACTCCCCTGCATAAGATGCACATATTACCTGTGTAATACCTCTATCTATCTATCTATCTATCTATCTATCTATCTATCTATCTATCTATCTATCTATCTATCTACCTATCTATAATTTACACTTTAATGCATGCCTAGATGGTGGGCAAACAACTGAATTTCTCAAATCTATTAAGAATGCCATGACATTTGGCTCTATAACTCCAGTTGTGGCAGGTGCTAGCTTGGGAGATGTGCTTCACTTGCAGCATGGTCAATTTCTAGTGTCAAATACTGTTTTCACAAAGTGAACTAAAAAGTTACTTCTGAGGGCCTTACTACCTGTGAGGAGAGATAAGAAGTTTAAATTTTCATTAACTATAACACGACTGTATTATACACTGTGTTCAATTGCAAAAGAAATAGAAAGACAGTAGATATTGACCATCTTTAAAACAATGCAGTCTCCAAACAGTTACAAGATGATTCTCACCAAAATTTTCCAGAAATACACTGTGTTTCACTCTCAAATGCATATATATATACACAAATGAAAGTACTCTTTACAAAATAAATAACAATAAATGATTAAAAAGCAGACACATCACTCTAGTTCTTTTTTAAAAGTTATGTTGTAACATTATTTCTAAACATTTGCTTCATATCAGCTAGAATTTGCATGTATATTTACATGTTCATTTTCTAAGGAATTAAGTCTTACAATAAACATTAGTGAAGAGGCACAGATAAATAGGTATGCTTTAGCTACCCTGTGAAGCTAGTTTTTTGCTTTTACACATAAATATCTTAGTTTGTTTTTACAATATATTCATATTGCTTAGTCATGCAATATTATATATACGTATATATTAAGTCCCAAATATAATTTATAGTTGAACTTACAATTCATTAACATCTCCATTTAATATAGAAGAATTTGATACAAAAGGAAAAGATATTTCTAATTACTGAATAAGTTGTATACTTTAATACTTGTAACTGTCACTAAAAGTAACAGACTAAATTTGGAGGCCTTTTAAAAATGTTATTTTATTTGTAACCAGAATTTATCTTTCAAAACTTTCATGATTAAACAATTTATAAACTATTAGACTACATTTCTACTGTTGTTACAAATGTAGCTCTGCTTTTGAGTGGGCAGGTATATTTCATGAATGCAGTTGATTTTTGTTGCTTTGAAAAACATGTTAAAGGAATTTGTGGATGTAATATAATTTGGTTTTTTTTTTTCCTATGCTTCCATCTCTCTGTCAAGATAGGTTGAATGAGATCGTCCTGCACGGAAGGACCCTCAAGTTGGGTGAGACCTTGGTCTCTAATTGCCAATCCGTGTTAATTATCCTTGGGTCAGGTATTTGTCATATGTATTAATTATCTAGCATAGGCTGCACTGTGGTTAACAGGTAAGGACAAACAGTGGAAAGTTGGGGTGGGGAGGGGGTTGTTTATTGTAGGTTGTTGTGTTGCTCAAGTTTGACATGATATACTCATGATATTTTTGTCAGTCTTAGGAATAGATAAGAGATTATTTTGCTTTTAAGATATTTGTGATCAAAGATATAATAGGCTATTTCAATGATTTGTGAGTGTACAGTTTGGAGATATTAATTATATTCACAGTGTTATACACTGCCCCAGCTGTTTTTAGCTCTTTTCCATCAGGTCAAACAGAATGCACTTTTGTTTGAATTAAACTTGCCTTTAACAAATGGCAAGCATTATAGACATGTTTGTTGCCCGGATGTAAAGCATGTGTTCTAGTGTTGGCTTTCCTTTCCACTGGACAATGCCTGGTCTGGTGCCTTGTGGTGTTGTGGTATACACTGTCTCATATTGTCTTTGGCTGATGGTCCCACAAAAATGACCTGGACTGGGATGCAGGCTGATTGTGACCTCAAACTCTTTCTCCCAACATCTGTAACAGAAAAATCACAATAATTTTCTCATTGCTAGGGCTGATGTGCTTTGCTGAATTGGGAAAGGTTGCTGTTTGACTTCGTTGGAATTCAAATCCCCAGAGTGTCTTGCTAGTGTTGAATGCACACTCCCTAGGACTGAGATGCCCTGCAGCTGGCTCCGGGGAAGGCTCCCTGGGAATGCTTTGGTTTTGCTCAAGTGCAACAACTTAGTCTGGAACCAAATCAAAGTTTGCAGACATTTAAGGAGAAGCCCGTTAAAGGTTAAAGTAGGGTTTTTTTTTTTTTTTTTTTTTTTTTGTGTGTGTGTGTGTGTGTGTGTGTGTGTGTGTGTGTGTGTTTGGTGGAGGGGAGCAGAGAAGGACTCAAACTCAACCTTGTTGAAAAAAGAATTAGAGGAAACTTGGATGGTTCTGGCTCCAGTAAATAATAGACTAGATTTAGAATTGTACTTCCATGTGTAATTTTGTGGTTAGTCGCTTATGTCTATGATGATAAATCACATACCTGCACAGGATTTCTGGCACCCCAGTAAATCTCAAGCAAGTGCCCAAATGCTAATTTATCATGGTTCTTCAAATAGCATACCTTTATTCGCCAAATCAGTGATCTAGTGGTTTGTCCTCCCCTCTTTTTTTCCTCCCACCCTTTTTATGTTTGTTTGAACAAGTGGTTTGGCTACACACACATTTCTTGAATTTTTGGTCATGTATGGTTCCTAGCACAGACTTAGCTTTTCTCAATGACCCTGACCATAGGATTGGATTAAAAAATTTACCTCAGGGGTGCTCAGCAGGCATATTTAATTCCTTGTCTCTAAAACAGGACCTAAAGCAGTAGATTGCAGAACCTGGCTGAAGCACAGAATCACCCAGGGAGTTTAAAAAAAAAAAAAAAAAAACAACCTGGCTTTCCCCTCAGCTAGTCTGTCTTAATTGCAGTGGGGTACAGCTTGGACATCCTGATTGTGATCCCTGCACCTGGCGTTACATCCTTGGGTAGTTAAGCAGTGTTCTTAGGAGCACCCGTTCATCAAAACAGTTCTTGAATTTGTTCCCAGTGGTAGCAGGCACAGTGAGGGACTCCAGGAGTGTATGCACAAGAAGCCTCAGGAAGCTGGCTGCTGTGCTGCAGGAGGTGCTGACATATATATGTGGAAGGCCACATTGCAAGTGGGACAGGTAGCCCTGATGGAGCATTAAAGGGAGTGCCAACAGCTGGTCCAGGCTTTGGACAAAGACAGCAAAACAATGTGCATAGCAGAGGGGACAGTAGGAGAGAAGGGGTGGAAAGGCTCTCAGCCTTGGAACTGAGTGAGGCATCTTGGAACTGTGAAGCACTTCGGTGGCATGCTTCACACTGATGAACTCAGTGATACTCACAGGAATCTTTCCTACTATTTTAATCTTGAATCTAGGTCTAGTTAGAATACCGATTTTGGTGGAATTGTTACCATTGTGCTGTCTCAGGAAATGATTCATCCAAACATTGATGGAGGGAATAGTAGCTTTTAAAATACTTTGTCTAATAAAATTTTGCTGACTAAAAAAGTGGTATTTCAGAATAAAAGGACCAAATGTCTGTTTGTAGGAGTCAACTACAATGGCCATTGTTATCCAGATTTCTTGAACTTGCATAAATATTGACCTTTCTTTGCTCTGCTATAATAATGATCTTTGTCTATTCAAACTAAATCATAAATTACTGGTGGGTTTTGATATCCACCCCAAAGTAATTAGGAAACAACTTTTGATCACTATCAGTCAGGCTATAACTGAAACCCAACTTATTTGGGGAAAAACAAAAACCCCTAAACCCTGTATTTAAAGTTCATTATCATTACTCTTTTATCTTTCCAGCAGCATTCTCCAGGCTTTTGTCATTATTTTCTGCAGTATACCATTATTTGTTTGGTGTCTGGATGCCCTCCCAATTTAAGTAGGTACAGTATCTGCAATTAAAGCTTCCAAAGAGCCATTTCTAAGGGCAACTCTGCTTGCTTAATGTGAGGGCTTGAGGTGAGGGTAGGAACGACTGTGGTTTTTAACTTCACTGAGGAGATGTTTAAATACGCAAAGCAACATTTGGAGTAAAAGCATATTATTCCAAATGTATTACAGGACCCTTTCAAGTACAGACATGTCTAGAAAGTTGCCTTGAATATGTGATCAGCAATTCACAGGTCTCAAAATTCCATGCAACTTTACAGATCTGTGCACTCATTCTAAAATGGAAAATGGTCCTGGTTCATATCATTAGACTGTGTGAAAACCATTCACTATCATTAAAACTCCAGATCAGGTCCTAGATCCACTTAGTTGGTGTTTGTTTGTCTGCGTTATAGCAACTCCTTAGGTAAGCACTGTTCAATGGATCTTTCTGCTAAGGGGAAAGGTTTTATAATCTCCTTTACGCTAACAACTAGCTACCTACATCAGTTTACTGAGCATATAATATCTGATGGAGGAACAAACTTGTACATTGTAAGCAATTTTAATAAATTCAAATTTAAATGACACAAGCACCTTTGCCGCTGTTCCTCTCAGATCTGGACTCTGTGAACATATGATTACTACAGTTGGTAATAGAGATTGTCTGCAAGTGACCCCTATTAACTCTATTCCTGTACATTCATTCAGTGTAAAGACTATGAGGATACTGCTTGATAAGATAGCGAGCAGAGACTGCTCTCGTAGGGCTTATAGTCTATTAAGGGAAATATTTATTTTTTTATTTTTATTATTTTTAGTTTTTTGTATTTAAGGGAAGGGTCTACAGGGTGTTCAGGGTCTTACTGCTAGATCAGACTTATAGTGATCTACCTGTTTACAGCCTCCCAAGAGCTAGGATTACAGGCACTCACCACCACTCCCAGTCTCAATTGCCATCTCAGCCTGCCTCTGAGGGGCGGGGCCGGCCCTGCAGTAGGCCCCAGGGATGGAACCAGACCCCTGCACCTGCTTGCAGGCGTTTTAATCCGATGAGCTATTTGGCTGGCCCCCAGGGAAATATTTATTAAGCCAATAATTATGCAAATTGTTAATTAAAACAGTTACAAAGAAGAAATACAAGACATTATAAGAATATATCATGGAGGCCAGAACTTTCTTGTAGGGTTACTCAGAGTTTAGTCAGAGAAAAACATAAGGCTACACCTCTCCCACTTTCAGGGCTGGGTCACACTGAGGCAGCTAGCATGTGCCATGCCATGAGTGCCACTTTGTGTGCTGGAACTGTGTGCATACAATTACTGCAAACTTCTGCACTCCTGCAAGTAAGTCCTTTCCCAAACTGTTTTCAGTTGTAATGATGTCAGTCATAGATAATAGGTGATAAGAGGGTGCTAATGTTTACAGGATATTGCATTTCCTCTCCAATACATGTTTTGACAGTTGTTAGGGTTGCAGCCCCAGCTACCATTCCTCTCTACTCTTCCAAATTGATGTTTGGACCATTCAAGAAATAATGTGGAGGATGCAAATGTAGCTCAGTGGAAGAGTACTTGCCTAGCATGAGCAAGGCTCTAGGTTCGATCCCCAGTACTGGGAGAAAAAAGTGGAAATGAATGCTGACATCCCAGACAGACAAAATAAAACATGACAGCAAAACATAAGTTTTAAATAGATGCCCTTAAATGGCCAGAACAGACCATATTCCCAGAATTCATATATGAAAAAAGCAGCACCTGCAGCTAAAGTCAAAAACAAAGAGTTGACATGACAAAAAGAGCAATATGCTATATAAATTTTGCTGTCTTTTAGAGATAGCCAACTGTATTTAAAAAGATGAAAAAAAAATGTCCTTAGAAAGTGTTATTGTGGTAAGCATTGCTTTACGATGTCACTGGCTGAGTTGCTATATCTTAAAAGCATTCGAATTCTAAATGCTTTCCCTATTACAAGTGTATGTGCTATTCAGAACTCTGAATGTATTTCAGTGCTTTCAAATATCTGCCTGCATATTTATCTTAATACGTTGCCATCTGAAACATGCAGTGGTCCTTTCATAAAGTTTTAAAAAAAATCTTGTGTATCTGTTACAATAGTTTGACTTTGCTTCCTTTGTGCAACTGGTTTGAATGCCTCCTTACAGGAGAGAAAATTGATATACTTCATTTTAAGTACATGTCCACATGTTAGTTAATGTGTTTGAATTGAAACATTTTATGTTTCCAAAATTTTCTATTGGATAGGAGATTTAGAGTTCATATTTTTATTATTTCATTGCATCTTTATGGGTAGATAAAAGATGCCTTTGTGGAATCAGTTGATACCCCGCCACACCATCATAACTTACCTCACATACGACTAGGAAGGTGGGATTTTTCTACTTATCTTTTTATTTTCATTTCTTCTTTTGATTGGCATTTATAGTGGCCAGTACTCAGTGGCTATGATAAAATATTCTAAGTAGCAGATAATATATATTAAGTTCAATGTATATCCCTAGGGTATAACCCTCTATGTGCCATTTTTTAATATTATTTCTTATGGTAATATAGTTACAGAATAAAGAATATGCTTTAGGGAAAATTAATATGTACATTTGATTAATAGATTCATGATCATACCATGTTGGTACCTTTTAGAATAATGATTAACTACCTTTATGCTCACTGTTATCATAATTTTCCAAGGCCATATAGTTCTTATTATCTTTTATGTTTATGAATAGGTTTGTGATTCCTGGTTAAAAGGTGCTATACAGATTTAAACACTACTATTTTAATTCCCATATTACATTAGCATTGGTCCAGTCTTTAGGAAGTTAAGGCAATCCAGAGGCATATTGTCTTAATGTATTTGTGTGAAATGATAGAATAAACATACAGTGTTTCATTCTAATGTGTCATGATATTTTCAGTAATCTTTTTGTAGTGTTTTTTCCTCTTCCCTTACATTGTTTTGCCCAAGTTTCCTTTCTTTTCTGTTCTGTTGTTGTTGTTGTTGAAGACATTTAACTGGGGGTTATGTTCAATGGGCAGTAACATTCTTTTGTAGCCTGTTTTCAAGTTGCCACTGGTTATTAATTTGTCCACCACAGTATTAGAATCCACTATCCCTATGGACAAGTCAGGTTTTAGGGACTCATGTGAAGCATTACCAATGTTACTAAAATATCCATCTTATACACTTCAAATTTCACCTATCATATTTTAAAATGTCATTATTGAGGTCTTTTTAAAATTTGTTTTCTGAGACAGGGTCTACACAAGGCCTTGAATTAATTATGTAGCCCAAGCTGGCCTTAAACTCACAGGTAGCCCCCTGCTTCAGCCTCCCAAGTGCCGGGATTACAGGTGTGCACCCTCATGCCTGGGTTACAGATAATTATGTGAGGTTTGTTTTTTTTTTTTTTAATATCAAGCCTGCTTATACATTTAAGTATTTCCATGCCTATTACAGTCCCACACAAGTGCTACATTTTACCATACTTGTTTGATATTGATTATATTTTTCATATCTTAAAAAGTCTCCATATTTCCACACATTTGAGCTTTCTAAAAATGTATTATTTAGGTTTTCAAATAAAGATTGCCTTAAGTTTCTTTTCTTGTTTTGTGTTTGATCACGAAATACTCTTTATTTTGCTCAAGGCTTAGGTTTATGTGTGCCAAGATTCAAAGTTGTCTTTCTCTGTTTTGACTGAACCTTTCCGATTTGTGGGTGAAACCTTGGTGTTATTAGAGTGATATATTTTCGCTGTGTTTCTCCTAAACTTGTCCTCCCCCAGGAGGCCATAAATTTCCTATACTTTATCTTCTACTTTACCTTCTGCTTTTCTTAGATTTCTTGTATAATGTGTGCCTAAGTGTATTGGTAGCTTTAAAGAGCTTCATTTGCATATTTCCTTCTTATCTCACTACTTGTGCTAACTTGTTGCTTTTTTATGTGTGGCAAATGCTTATCGGTCTGATTTTTCTCTTTTTTCCTACTAGTGTATTCTGCAAAATATTTATTTGAACAGTTTTGTTCTTCTTTAATGATTGCTTTTAGGGTGCTAAAATGGTAGTATAAAAGCCTAAGCGATAAATGATATACTTTTACTTTAGGTGAGACCCTAATGTTCATTTTTATATGGATTATAATAGATTAAATAAGATCATTTGTGTGATCATTACTATTGATTTAACTGGGAATCTATCCTCTAATCCTGCAGAAGTACTTACTGCTACGACAGATGTGTTTACCAACCAAAACTTGTCTTTCACTCCGTATGTTATTTTTAAGATGATACCTTTCCTTTGTAATCAGAAGTCATACTCAATAACAAGTCAGATGACCCAATTTCTGTTGAACTCTGCCACTGTGGACCTCGTATTGTTTTTATTTCCGAACTAGTGTACGTCTCTGACTTGGACAACAAGCTGTTACTCGGTTGTTTTTAATGTTCACTCTTTGACAGTTCAGGGACCACCCTCCTCCGGGAATAAATACTTGGGAGAGCGCTTCCCGGCTCCCGGCCTTCATAGCGCTGCAAAGATCTGGGCGCCCCCCGCGCGTGGCCGCGGTCGCCTCCCGAGGGTCCCCTGCGGCCCATTGCTGGAGTCGCCCCACCTCCGCGCGGCCGGGTCGCCGGCTGTCCCGGCCCCGGGTGACCGCCGGCGACGCCCCCGGCGTGTTCCTTCCCGTGGCTTTTGTGGCGCTCGGGGCCCGCGCCCGGCGCGCACCTGCCCGCCCCCCGCGCCCCGCCGCGCTCCTCCTCCTCCTCCTCCCGGCGGCGGCCCGCGCAGCCCGCAGCGCGGCGCCCTGTTATTCTGGGCATTGTGTGTAATAAGTGTCGGGCCGCCTCGCGCTAATCAAGCTCATTACCGATGCGTGCGCGCCGGGCCGGAAGCCGCGCCTCCCCGCCCCCGGCCGCGCTCCTTGCCGAGTCGCTCGGAGCCGGCTCGCCGCCCCCGCCCCTCCCGGTCCCGGCCTCCAGCCCGGGTTTTAATCCCCGTCCTCGCGCGCCGCGCACCCTGCCCCCCGCGCCGTCCGCCGCTCGCCCCTTCCTCCTCCTCCTCCCCCTCCTCCCCCTCCTCCTCCCCCGCCGCCGCCGCTCGCGCCCGCTCCCGCTCCCCGGACGCGGCGGACCCGCCGGGGCAGCTCCGGGCGGCGGCGGCGGCGGGCGGCCGGGAGGAGGCGGCGCGCTGCGGCCGGGGCTGGAGCGGCGACTCCGCGTTAAAATGAGGAGGAGGAAGAAGCGGCAGCCACGGCGGCGGGAGCGGGAGCGGGCGCGGCGCGGGACGGGGCCGCAGCCCGGGCGGACGCGCGGATCCCGGCGGGGCCCGGCGGCGACAGCGGCGGCGACAGCGGCCGGGATGAGTCAACTCCGCGTTTAATGGGGGCAGCGCCGGCGGCGGGGCCGCGGAGGAGGAGGAGGAGGAGGCGGCGGCGGCGAGGCGGCCCGCGCCGCCGCCCGCCGGGACTCGCGCTCGCTCGCACGCACGCACACACGAGCGCACACACACGCGCGCACACACACACACACCGCTCCCCGTGCCACCCGGCAACGCCGGCCTCGTCACAACAACAACAACAGCAACAGCCGCCCTCTGGCCCGCCCGGGACTCCCGCGGACGCGGCCGCCTCCCCCTCTCCTCTCGGGAAACTCCTGCGCACTCCGCGCCGGCCCCGGGCCATTGTGGTGCTCGTTGTTTACCTCGGACTCGCGCCGCCGAGGGGGCGCCGGGCGGCTTCGGGGGAGGGGGCGGGAGCGCGCGGGCGCGGGCGCGGCGGGGGCCGGGGCGCCCCGGCTTCTCCCCTCCCCCGCCCGGCCCCCCCCCCGCGCCCCGGGCGCCCCCGACGCGCGCAGCCCCGCGTCCACGGGCAGGGACGGGGTCCTCCGGGCTGTTGTGAGCGAGGGCGGGAGCCCAAGTGGCATTTGAGTGCCTTTCCGGGGCTTTTCTGGCGACACTGTGTCCCGCGCTCTCGCTGTCCCCCCGGTAGATGCCCTCGTTGGGGGTGCGAGACTGTGGGAAAAGTTTAAGGTTTGTTCCTCCCAGGCGCGATTGCGGGGGCGGGGCGGGGGCGGCGCGGGGGCGAGGTGGCCTGCTCCTCTCCGCGTCCTCCGGGCTTCCCGGAGAAGAATAGTGCAAGTGACAGCCAGAAGTGGACTTTCTGTGCTCGCCCGGAGAGCCCCAGCAGGCGGGAGGAGGAAGGAGAAGCCCCTGCGCCCCCTCGGCTTTCTGGAGACCTTGTCCGCAGTGATTTTTCTTTTTTCTTTTCTTTTTAAGAGATTCTCCAGTCACCACCTCGCCTCCCCAGCACCACCACAGTGTACAGCAGCTCCTAACGGGTTTTGCTTTGTTTTTACGACCCCCCCCCAACGAATCACTTGTCAGATCAATTTTATCTTCTCCCTCCTCCCTATTTCCCACTCTCCCCTCCTCCCCATCGAAAGCCCTGTTCTCTGAGGTTAGACATCTTACAAACCATACATATGTTGTTTTTCGAACTGTGATTTTTTTTTTTTTTTTTAAATGCCCTCTCCCATGGCTACTCTTGTAGACGTTTATTTCTGCCCTTCCCCCGCTTGGGGGGGGCGGGAGTAGGGGAAGAAAATAATACAATTTCAGGGGAAGTCGCCTTCAGGTCTGCTGTTCCTTTTCTTCTTCTTCTTTTTTTTTTTTTAATTAAAAAGAAGGGATATAGAAAACATCAGTCTTGAACTTCACTTCAAGAACCCCGGGCTGCAAAGGAAATCTCCTTTGTTTTTGTTATTTATATGCTGTCAAGTTTTGAAGTGGTGAGTTTCAGGTCGGTTTTGGTAATTTCACTCAGAAAAACTGCAGTGTTTCTGTTTCTAGATAGTACTTTGCTTCTTTGTCTCTTTAAAAGGTCACAGTGAAAGCTTGGCCTGGATCGTGCCGGCCATATGGAACGGATAAGGGCACAGTCTCTTAAATTGTAATTATGGGGTTCAATAAGGGTGAGAGAAGCGATCCAGCGAGGAACTCAGTGGAAAGGATCCCACAATGCGAAAACTAGGTTCTTAAAACCGGAATTTCGTGTTTTTCTTTTTTTTTAAGGAAATAATTGCCGAGGCTGACTTCATGGTTTTATTCAGTAATTTTCATGTATGGGTCTTAGTTTATGGACTGGGAGAGGGGATTTTGACAGAATAACCTACATTATGTGTGCCAAATAGATGTTACCCTAAGGTGGGTAGTAAAATGTGTAACTCAAAAGAAACTCCACTTTGGCATCTGTTGAGACCACAGTTCCCGCTACTCTCAGGCCATGTAGGCCTGTTGAAGGTGGTTCTTTTCAATTCCAAACTGAGATCAGTGAAGTTTAGCCTTGGGCATAGAGTTTAAATGAGTAAATTGGATGTTTTATGTGCATGTAATTTTGCTTCATGATGTAAAGCTTTTTACAGGATGACTTAGTGTTTAATAGATGCTTATAGGTGGGTACTCAGAAGACAATTCTGTTTGTGACCTATATGATATTTTGCTTATTGATACTTTAAATTATAATCTGTCACTTTCATTCGCTGTACAGCTTAGAGGGTTGTTAAGCCTCACTATTACTGAGTGTGTTTTGTGGTGTTAACTTTGATACCATTGCCTACTTTTTCTCTGGAGTTTCCCCAAGGGTTAAAGATTTTTCTTTGCATGTCATATGTTTTAAAATTCATCTCCTCTGTTAAGGCAACCAATTTTAGAAAAAGCAGTTCTGCATTATAATCCAAATGA
The DNA here is from genome assembly GCA_004027165.1 of Ctenomys sociabilis. Taxonomy (NCBI): domain Eukaryota; kingdom Metazoa; phylum Chordata; class Mammalia; order Rodentia; family Ctenomyidae; genus Ctenomys; species Ctenomys sociabilis. The sequence goes on along the minus strand of PVKA01003145.1, from coordinate 93,951 downwards.
AACATTACAAAGAGTGTTTTGAATAAGTTAATAATCATCACTCTAATTTTGGCTTTAGACTGCAGTCTAATATAATGGAAAAGAGTAATCTTGATAAAAAGTGGTTTAAAAAGGCGCATTTATTGTTAATGAACCTCATAACCAAAAACAGATGGGACCCCGATCAACGGTAAACCTTTAGTTCTCAGCGTGCCACCCTGGAGTACAAAGATAAATAGCCATTATTATTTCTCAAACTTTATAGTTCTTCAGTTGGCACTCAAGGTTACTTTTAAACCTGCAGATTCACATCACTCTTGCCGTTCTTGATTGTATAGAATAAATTGGTCTGTAGTTAAAACAAAATAGTTACGGAAAACCACATAATGCAGACTTTCAACAAATCCAGATCTAAATAGCTTAAGTATAATTTTTATAAAATACAAATAGGTCAAATTAATAGACAGCTGGGAGAAATTGGTGATTACCCTTTTCTGATTTTTTCCTAAATATGTTCTCTTTGTTCATATGACCCATACTTCCAAGTCTCATGAAAGTGTATAATCCTGCTTACCTGCTCTTAGTAATTCTAGTTAAAACTTATTATAGAAGTGACTTATATTGAACTAATGTTATGTTATAAACAGTGTAAAATAGACAATAAAGCAACATAATTATGATTTTTTGAAACTATAATACCATCTTCATTGCATAATAAGATTACTTTTGAATATTGGAGATGATATTTTACCAATGTCAAGGTTCTTTTTTGTTTTAGAGTAAACTTAATAGATCCCCCTATTGTGAATATAAAGGGGATTTTTTGTGTGTGTATTTTACTATTTAAATGTATGACCACATTTTATTGTAGTACACACCTAAATGTTAACTAAAAGTCGGGTTGAGTTGTAATTCTTCAGTACCTAGGATGTTTGAAGAAACCCTCCTCCACTTCTTCCTGTTTGCTTGGGGTGAAATGACTCAGTCACATGTTTGACCCAAGGCTTGACTAGCTAGATCTTTAACTGGGCAGTGGAACTCTTGAAACTTTGATAGTAGAAAACTTGTCTGCTTTAGCGTGTGAAGCCAATAGGGAATCTAAATAGCACTTAAATGTTCACTACCTTTTTTTGAATTGTTGTATATATTTTTCTTAGAACACACGTAAGATATGAACATGCATTTAATTTAGTACCTTAGACTGTGATTAGTCTTCCATCTTTTATTAAAGTGTTGTTACTGTAGTCTGCAGTGAGTAGTTCTTAAAAATTATGACTGCATAAATACGATTTGTTCTTTTTCTTTTTAGCTTATAATCCTTGTTCTAAAAGGATGCCTATTTTTTGTTTGTGATAAGTTACCTTTTCATTAATGTTGATACAGTTGCTACAAATTATTAATTTGAGCAGAAATGTACAGTTACTTAGAAACAAAGTAACATCTGTAGATGTATAGCTTTACAGATGTATTTGTGGAGAGAAAAGTCTACTAAGTCAGTGTTTATAAGGGCACGCATAGCTGTAGACCTTCAGCCAGTTATAATGTGTCTGTCTTCTCTTTAAATTCTGGCAGGTGATCTTTAGAGAGTGACTGAGTATGGATCATTTGAACGAGACAACTCAGGGGAAAGAACATTCAGAAATGTCTAACAATGTGAGCGATCCGAAGGGTCCACCAGCCAAGATTGCCCGCCTGGAGCAGAACGGGAGCCCTCTAGGAAGAGGAAGGCTTGGGAGTACAGGTGCAAAAATGCAGGGAGTGCCTTTAAAACACTCGGGCCATCTGATGAAAACCAACCTTAGGAAAGGTAAATACTTTTGAGCCAAACCTGGATTGCTGCAAGCTCGTGGTGTCTACCCAACGCCCTGCTATGTGGGGGTGGAGGGGCAGAGTATGCTTTGTATATGCCTTGCCTGGATTCTCCCTCTGAAATGAAACTGGTTCCATCTCCTGGGTGGTAGTATCCATCATGTTTTCATTGCATAGGCTGCGTTGTTGAGTGGAGAGCATCTTATTCTACTGCAGATCAGAGTCAGACTTTTTGGATGATGAAGATTAAGTACAATGGTCATAGTGTGTGCCAAGGTCATTGAAAAGGTGTCATGGTGTTAAAGAATAGTGGGCGACTGTTAACGTTCACTAATTAAGAAGACGACATTCAGGTTGCTTGGAAGTCACCCAGCTTTTTAATTTTTTTTTTCTATTGAGTGCTACTTGTAAGGTGGTTTCAGAGATCATGGAAATGTGACCTAAGGTGATATAAAAGTTTGGTAGTGCCATTTCTGTGAGGTTTCTTTTCTGAAAAGCATATTCATTATTTAGCAGTGGAAAACCTGATGATTCTAGTTTTATAAGTTTTACTATGTTTGTGTGGAGGAAGGGTAGATTTGGGTGACTTAATGAAAAGAAAGTATATAATTGCTTTTTACCAATATGAAAACTGATGAAGTTTAACAACTTTGAGTATGTTTTACATAAAGTAGTGCCTAGCCTGAGTATAATGTATGTGCCTCATAAGGGTCTTTATTTTGTTTCTGAATAACATGTATAGAAATCAGATTTTTCCTTGCATTTGCTAAGCAAAGGATAAAAATGCCATCATTTAGCAACCAAGAATATTAAGTAGATAAAGTTAGAAGGCAGAGGAATTTCATTGTGTTTGATGCATAACATTTATCATACAATCATTTATTTTTTCCTTGGTTTGGCGAAAACAAAGAATATATTGATCCTGAAATGAACAGACACAGCAGTCCGTATTGTTAGATCTTTATCTATTAAAAATGGAAAAACAGCACTTCAGCAAATTCTTTGGCCTCTACTCATGATTACCCTATTTATTGATTGTTTGCCAAGAATGTATGCATCTTAAGAAAGCCAGGGTAAGAGCATTAAAAATATAATTTATTACAGCTTTTCAAACAGAGTGCATTAATATTGTACTGTGAAACACTGGGGCTCTATAAAAAAGACTTTCTGACGCCTGCAAACATATAAGTTCCATAAATTCCTAAATAGGAGATTTCAGCTGTCTCTGGTATTATGTGATATTTGCACAGCAAACTTTAATGCCAGGACAGTTTTAGACAAGGATTCTACAGACTTCACTGCTCCTTATGGCAGACGTGCTGTTTACACAGGCTCATAAACCTTCAGCAAAAGCTCCTAAGACTGCCTTCAGGTTTAAATCATGAGGTATTTTTAGCGTTCAGCAGTGACCAGCACTCTCCTCTTTTAATGCTGGAAGGTTGTGAAGTTGCTGTCGTTGGAAGCCTCGCCAAACACCAGGACAAATAATCAGACGTTCTGAGAAGGCCCCTGCTTAGCATCACTCCCAGAAACAACAGGGCACCCCTGACAGTTTGCTAGAAGATTTAGCAGCTGGTTTTATAATTAGGCATTATTGTTACTTTTATCTGTTGCCACCTTTATTAGCTATGAGGCACCTCTAAATTTGATCGATTCAATACAAAGTCAATTCAGTATGTTTCAGTAGTATTAAAAAGCCTACATTGTTTCATAGATCTGGGAAGTTATTTCATAGGCCTGACAAGCAGCATGTAATAGAACACATCTGTTTCATCCCATAAGAAGAAAAATCAATGTATGTGTTTTTGTTGTACTAACCCAGTTCTTAGAAGACATCAGGGCAAGGGGAGGAAGAACCAAAGCACAATAATTTCACTTCCTGCTGAAATTTTTTTCAGTATTTTATTTATGATGGCTCTTAAAAAAAATGTAGTTTATGTAGAGAGGTCTCTGCTTAATCCAATTACAAAGTCACTAAAGCCTTTCAGTGTTTTGTCCCCCTCATCTTATTTTTTATGAGTATAGCTTTTGTTTGACAGGTGCCAGATAAAAATTGTGGCTGAGCTGAGAAAGCAGTACTAAGAAAAAAGGAAGGGGTTGAATGTTTTTGTTTTGGAGATTTTGCCAAAATACCTTCAAGCCAAGGAAGAAATTACCAGTTTGCATATTGCTATTTTTGTTGTGGTCTCCCCAAGTTGTGTGCTGATCCCTGATGGGTTCTCTCTCTCGTATACAACAGCTGAATGAATGACAAGAATATTGGCAAGCTTTGCAGCTTGTTTTTCATGCCTAGCCTGTTGGTACTTCCGAATGAGTTTGTAAGCTTCTCTAAGTAAGCCTGAAGGGGTTTGTTTGTCAGAGCTAGCATCTCTTGTGGACAGTTTGCTAAAGCTTTGGTGAAGATACACATGTGGAGAAATGTAGCTGTTTTATTGCCAGCTTTTGTTCAGAAGAAACAGGTAAATAGAATTTGTAAGGGGCCTTTCTGGTGTCAGGGAGAAATAAGGACTTTTTGGAGAAGGTTGATACTCACTAGACATCTTCAGAAGTTGGTAGGATGCTTGAGCCTGGAGGACAGAGCTTACACAGGCATGAACGTTGCAGGACTAATTGGGGAGCCTGGGCACCCTGTTAAAGTAACCTTGTCATCATTTATTCTAAAGATGATATCCTCCTGGCAGTTTGCCATGGTACAGTTACATCTGTTTTTAACCCTTTTCTGTTCTCATCGCAAGTGTGGCAGTGTGCTGGGTGAACACCTTCAGCGCAGTCTCTGATTTCCGTTCTGACAGTGGTGCGACCTGTACTTATTAATCATCTGGCTACTGAGTTACTGCCCCGGATTAAAGTAAAGCAGGCAGGAGCACATCAAATCCATGTAAATTCCTTGATTCTGGTACATCTTGAAGAGGCCTCTTGCCTTGGCTCTCTCATATTTACCATGTTATGTAAGGAACTTGCTCATTTTAAAGACTGTGGCCACTATCATATCTCTTCAGGGAGATTAAATCAGTAGTCAAAGAATAAGTGTTATTTGTTTCTACATTATGCACATTGAAAATTGTGTGGATGAACATCTGTGTGATTTTGTGTTTCTTGAATTCAACGGGTACAGTAAATATCTCCACAAGACAATTTTTTGACCAAAGGTAATTTGTTTAGACAGAAACAAGAAAAGTTTATTATTAACAGAAGCGTATAGGCAGTGGGAAGGTGGGTTCTGTAGACAACTGCAGTGCCTTCTGTGTGTGTACTGTCTACTCCTCCCAGCAAATCAAATAAGACACATTTCTCTCTTGTCAGCGTTATTATTTGATTAAAAAAAAGGTAATTCTGTATTGGAAAATGCACCGTTAAAATTAGAGCAGAGCTCAAATTGCCTTATGACCAACTTCATGTGCTATTTAAATATTTCTCTTACAACTTTAAAAAAAGGAAAAATTGCATGTATTTTATATTTGTATGTGAACGTCTGCCTTTCCCAGTCTGCCTGGGCAGTGCAGTCTCTCACTGTTGTAAAGATTTATTTTTACAGCTTAATGTTTCCTAGCCCTCCAACTGTATTTCTGAAGATTGTTTTCCTGTCTTTTTCCCCTTGTCTTTTTGATAGGAACCATGCTACCAGTTTTCTGCGTGGTGGAACATTATGAAAACGCCATTGAATATGATTGCAAGGAGGAACACGCGGAATTTGTGTTGGTGCGAAAGGATATGCTTTTCAACCAGCTGATAGAAATGGCACTGCTGTCTCTAGGTTATTCGCATAGCTCTGCTGCCCAGGCCAAAGGTAAATAATGCGTATGTGGGGTGGGAAAAATGGCTTGGCATCCTTTGTGTACCTCGTAGGGAAAGCAGTGAATATCTTTATTCAGAGAGCTGCAGTCCGTGTTTTACATTGGTTCCTTATAGACTGTGGCTTTAAAAAATTGGCTTAATTCAGTTTGGTTTAGTTAACACACATTTTGCTCATGTGGAATGTTGAGGTAGATTTTTTTTTTAAATTACTTCAGCTGAATCATTAGTATGCTTATTGACCTTAATAATCTGCTCCACTGAGGACCCACAAGGAAGTGAGGAGGGTATTTGAGCAGATGGACTGTTGAGAGTCAATTTGCATTTATGACTGAATATCTAGTTCTGTTTCTTTTATTCTGTTTCTGATGGTTTTATGGGCTGTAAAGTATTTTTCAATGCTGATTCCCACTGCAATAGAGAATCTTATCTAAATCGTAAAGCCATTTAGAACTGGTTCTGCTATGTCTTATTAGAACTTCCTGTAAGTTAGGAAAATGTGGCCTTATGCATAGATTTTATTGATGGGGTTTTATTTCCAAAATAATAAACAACCCTATAGTCATTTACATAATTTCACAATTTGGAAGGCTAAGCTGTGAATATTTTCACTGACCTGCCTTTTAGAGGAAAGGGAATCATTCAAACAGAAATAACAATATTGCTTGTGGTGGGGGCAGTGGGGAAAAAAGCCTTCTACTGAATACATCATGGGAGAATAAAATAGTCAGTGACATATTCTCTTTATCTGGACTAGGGCTAATCCAGGTTGGAAAGTGGAATCCAGTTCCCCTGTCTTACGTGACAGATGCCCCTGATGCCACCGTAGCAGATATGCTTCAAGATGTGTACCATGTGGTCACCTTGAAAATTCAGTTACACAGGTGGGTCAAGGCCGCAGTTTGGCGATGAAACATTCTTGCCTCATTCTCTGAAATAGGGTGTCTGGCTTCACCCTGTGTTTCAGAAAGCTTAATTCACATTTATTGTGTTACCTTACCCCTTCTGTTCTTACCCCTAACTTCAGTGTGTAATTTAACCCCTCCTCAATTTGTAGATTTTTCTGGATTATCAAAAGACAAGACTTTTTACATTCAGTCAATTAAATGATGCATTGTAAGGAGGCATTTTACATAAAGTTTACTTAAGAAAAAAATATTTTTGCATATCATGAACAGTGCCATCTGTGTACATTTTGTGAAAGAATGCCTTAGTTGCTATTGCCATCATTTTTTTTTTTTTACCATTTTATTTCGTATGAACAGAGTAATGAAAGAAAATCAGTTAATACGTTAATGCTTTTCACGGAGGCTCCTGAGAAAGCAGTACACCTTAAATTGTCTTCCCAAGCGCATCAGAGCAGGAAGGTAGAAGTAACATGAAAAAATAGCCACCACAGGCAGCTGATGTATAATTCATGCATCGATACAGCAGATGTGTTGTATAAAGTAATTAACTAATCGGAACAATCAGGAGACCGAGAGCAATCTCCAGATGCATCTGTTTGATGCGCAAAATGAAATCTGTCTGTCTTAAAGGAATGTTCTGCAGCGGGATGCAATCTTGTAATAATCCCCTTTCTAATCTATGTCTCAAATAGTTGCCCCAAACTAGAAGACTTGCCTCCTGAACAATGGTCGCACACCACAGTAAGGAATGCTCTGAAGGACTTACTCAAAGATATGAATCAGAGTTCATTGGCCAAGGAGTGCCCCCTTTCACAGGTACTTAGCATAGCATGTAATAAATGATAAGCTATCATGGGCAGCATGGGCTTGAGGTCTGATGGGGCTCTAGAGTTTAAGCCACTGGTATCTGAAGCAAGAATTGGCCAGAAAGGCAGAATTACTTGACCACTGCTGACCTTTTCAAATGTGCCTGATTCATTGTGAACAGAGCCTTTACACTTTGCTCCCTTGGGGGAGAGTGTTAATGACTGTTTACAGGAAAAAACAGTTAAGTAGAAGACTGTGCTCGCTAGTCTTTATATTCTTCTTAGTGCTCTGAGTATGGTAGCTACAGTCTTAGTGACTTCTTGAAGGAAGAGTCAGGGTAGTTGACTTGCTCAGAGTTTTGACACGTGGGAACAGCAGTGTCAGTGCTCACACACAAAGGCTTCAGCATGCAATCTGAACAAGAGTAGAGTTATTGGCTGCTTTGTTCATTACTGAACGGGGGGTGTACTTAGTAGAAATAAAAGTAAGTACAGAAATCTCTTGTCCAGATGAAAGGTTGGACAGTTACCCTTCATTGGAATTCTGTAACCTGTTTTGTGGCATTAGTTTTTTGGTGTTTATTGTTAAATAGATGTTTTAAGTGGAATCTTTTTTTTTTTCCCCCTTTGAGATACCTATTGTATCATTAGGGGTTTTTGAAGTGAGGTTCATTATTGGATTTCATTTTGAGGGATGAATTTTGATGGAGAATAGCTAAAGCTTTAGGTAGAAGGTGCCATTGTTTCCTGATTTAAAAACCATACATTTTTGAAAATGGTCAGCTGACTTCAAGTAAAAGAAAGCATGCTGTGAACCCACTCTTAGGAATCTGCTTATGTGGTCACCATGTGAATATATTACAATGCTATCCCTTCTGAGCTATACCCATGATATGCTATAATTGAGGTACGGGTCTAATTAGATTGTTGTTAAGTTTCTGAAAGTTTTCTTTTAATTCAAGGCTAGAACTGTAATTAAAATATTAATCTGTTTAAACTTGAATCTAGGACTTCTGTAGGCATTTCTGTGATTGAGAGCTTCTCAAAGTATATTTGTACTATGAGTAGTAGATATTCTCAAGGTGTATGTTTAATATAAAGCTCATGAAGATTAGTGAGTTTTTTTTAGAAAAAGTTTGTGGACTTTTATTCTACTTTTCATGAAGAACTCTTTGTATGTTGGGTTTGGTACATTACAGTCCTATAAGTTGGCTCTTACATTAGCCATTTTAGGAATAGAGCAAATTGTAAATTAAGCTATAGTCTCAAATTAAATATTCTCTGCATTGTTAAGCATTCATTTCATACGATGTAGGGCAAACTTTCAGTTCAGTTATATGTGCAGCTGATCTTTATTGTGCTTCTCTCACCTGTGGAATAGAGAGTATGTGAAATTACAACTATCAAATAAAAATACTTTAAATTAGTTAAACATAGGTACCACAACTGAATCCCGCCTCATTTATTTGTGAGACTTTGTGTTTTGTAGGCAACTCCAGGTAACATGTTACCTGATTATTAACATTGGGAAATTCAAGATGACCTAGAATTAGATGTTTTCTAAATTCAGATTTAAAACAATATAAACACCCAGTATGTGAATCTCATGGGTCTTCGTGTTCCTGGATGTCCCATTAGTTTTGGAAGTACATTTAAAGACATAAGGCATTTTATTAAGATCTGGAAAAATGTATGCAACTACACATTTATTGACATAGTCAATGAGAACTACTTGTTAATGGTATCAACCTTCAGCCAATAAACTCTACCATAGGGTAGCTTTTAAATATAATTGTGAATTTCCTTAATGTCGTCATGCAAAATGAATGCTGACATTTACAGCATTAAATAAAATGATAAAATGAAATTTATAACTGGGTCGAGTCATACATAATGTGGATTTCTGGTATGGAGGTCTTTAGAAGAACATATTACCTTAGGCCACTGGATACCCCACCATAATAATTCAGTGGAACTAGGCTGTGATAGTAGCATGTGTTATAATTACAATCTTCCTTTCTTACAAAATACCTTTTGAAAATGTTACATGTATCTTAGTGGCAGCAAAATTTTAAATTCATTTGCAATTTTGAAAAATAATCTCTAAATGAGGGAGCAGCTTTATATTTTGCGGTATCATTTTTTTGTTTCTCTAGACTGAATCTATAAATTGGATACTCAATGATTTTATTAAAAACTTTTCCCCTTTTTTTTTTGTTCTTTTTTTTTCCTAAAGGTAGTGGGGGCTCCCTGAGGCCTAAGTCCAAATGTGTGTTTCTCCTTTTTCTATGTTTGAGATTTGGTGATGCAGACATGATAGTGAAAAATGCCTAGCAAATAAATATGCCTTATCCTTGTACAGAACGGAATTTAATTCCAGGAAATTTTTTATTGAGGCTTTACTTTTCTCATAAAATTTTTGTTTCAGTCATGTGAGAACTTTTGACATATTTTTCAATACATTTTGCTATACATTAAATATAGCAGTTTCTTTAATATAGTACGCCAGAAGCAATAATGATTACAGGCTCCCTAAGTGTAGTGCCTTTAGCAGAAAATCTACCCTGTGGACAAAAATAAGCCCCTCTGTAGAGGCCAACAGGGAGAAGGAATAGCAAGCCTCAGGAATTTGCCTGGGGTGTTTGACAAGCTCTGCGTCCAGGAATCTGAGGAGGATCCTCTAATATTTGCTAAGCAAATGTCTAGTTGTACATGGATTCTTAGAATTAGACGGGATCATCTTTCCTGGCACCTCTTTTGACAGATAAAGGAGCTAGTGTCCCTGGAGATTTACAGTCAGGGTGCCTGGTAATGACTAACCCTGAAGTCCCGATTTCCTATGTCCTTTACCCAGTGGTAAATTTTAAAGTGTTGATGTTAAAATGGTTACTTGGGTTTTATGCAATAATGTTTTCTTTGATAATATTTGCAAGATTTTCTCCAGCTGCAGAAATTCCATAAGTAGGTATGTGGTTTGATTTACAACTCATACTTTTATTTCTGTTACTACTTTCCTATCATAAATCCACCCAAGTAGATTGATGTGTGTTTGTTAAGTTCTGTGTATCACGTGTTTGTTTATTTTGGTAAAATGTTCTAAGACATAAAAAATGCTTAGCTCATTATAGAACTGAGGTTGGCTGTTTTGTTGCTTTTGTTTTCTTTCAGTGGATGTGGTTAGATAAGCTGGATATTGCATTCTGAACTGAGACTAAGTAGTAGGAGAAAATAAAGTCTGATTTAGGAGTAGGAATGGTTGTAGTCATGAAACTTCTGAAGGTATAGATTTAAGAGTAAATTGGGAATTTAAAAACTTAACATTTGATTTACAATGAGACATTAAATCTTGATTCTATTTTCCCCTGGAGTTTTAGAAATTGAATTTAAACATTGGGTAAATACATACATTCTGATGCAGGGACAGATAATTCTGTTAAAGGTACCTTAAGTAAAAGGTCAGTTATTATTTCTACCAGCCTAATGTTTTCTTTTTTAAAGTGTTTAGGTCAAATATTTATGAAAGATTTTAATCTGCTGCGTGCAATTTTACCTCCCTGCCTCAGCCAGATGGGTGATGCCTGTGTGAACACACAAAGGCACACAGAGAATGTTCACATTTTTGAGTCATTGAATCATTTTGTATTTCATTTCTTAGCTGGGGAAAAGATGTCTCCAAGTCCAGTCCAAGATAAAATGGGTGAGAATTGTCATTTCTGTTAATTTCAGCTAGTGAAATATATTAACGTAAATGTAAATGTGACCATCTTATTTAGAAATAAAATTGAGAAAGGTAACTTTAATTTCTTTTTTTTTCTGATGGCATTTGCGGAGCTAATGGATGGTGGAGTTTTTAATAGTTACTAACAAACAGATAATCAGAGAAACTTCCCTGCCTTCCTGAGTCTTGGCGTTTAAGGAAGCTGATGCTCTGAAATTTGACAGTCATTTCAATAGGCATTTTAAGAAACTCAAGTGTTCAGCTGATTTTTCAGTATGTATTTATTACGAGGGACACTGGAAGACAAATTTTTAAATCTGTTCCATAGTAATGATTTTCTAAAAAAAAATCTAAAATGACAGATTGCTAAATTTTAATACACTCTTTCCAGAGAATATCCAACGTCAGTATTAATTTGTTTTATTTCATGTGAGAGACTAATTATGTATTCCTGTATTAGTGTATTTATTCACTTGACAATACATATTGAGACAGTAATTTTAAAAAATATATAGATGATCAGCTTGATCCCAGACATCCTATTTCCCATGTCACAATAAAGATAACCCATCTTAATAGCTGGAGTAATGCACAATAAACTTCTTTCAGTGTTTTTGCTGTGTCTCATCTCCCTAAGTAGTAGACAGTTTTATACCCTATGTTCAAATGAGAAACCCGCAGCGCTGCATGTGTGAGTGTCCATGGCTGTGTGGCTGGTGAAATAGAGGGCTGGGTGTCACAGCCAGAGCCAGGGGGCTTAACCTGGCATCCTTCTTGGCCCCACATACAGAAAAGGGAAGTTTAAAACAAGAAACATTTCATGTTAATTTGATTTGTTTTATAGTACACTTTGATTCCTCCGAAATAGTAATGATACTTGCCATTTTCCAATTGTTTTTACTTTCCCTGTGGATGATTTTCTTTGACATGTGTGTTTTGTTTTGCTGTTCATATATGGGTTTGTTTAAGTCCCATCATTTCACGCCCCCTTGTAAAGACACCGTGGGGTGATTTAGATCATAGCCTCTGCTGGCTCACCTGGCATTTGGTTTCAGTGTGCGGCTCTGTGCTGTCACCTGTGCTCCCCATCCCCTCCTGTTCTCAGGATCAGTAGGTGTAGTTGAGCTAATAGCCCTTTGTTTGAAATTCAAAGCAATTTTAAGCTTTTTTTTGTTAAATTCAGAATACTGAAAAATAAATGTCTCAGGTCTCTTTGAAAGTACAAGCCGTTGTCATCAAACTGGCCTGATCTCATGGGCAAAGGACACAACCGGCAGTTGCATTTAAAAGTACAAAGTGAGGATTTTGTATTTGCCACTCCGCAGCTTAAAATTGTAAGTTTTGTGGTTAAGCATCCCAGGCATTGAGGAGAAGCACCATAGGTACACTTTCTCTTCTGATAGTCCGAAAGCTTTCCTCAGTCCTCACGTGACCATGGGAATCTGAGGTGAATATTTGCTTTTGTCAGGTGCTGAAATATTTGATAATAATCAATGGGGTATTATTACCACCTTCAGCAGTTGTGTTAGTGATGAGATGCCTAAAAGAAAGGGAAAACCATTCTTAATTTGAGTAGGTGCGTGAATTTCAGAAGTTACGTCAACCAGTATGTTGGAAAAGCTTCCTTTTCCAAATGCTTCATTCATGACATCATTCCAGGTCCTTTTTCAACTTTCTGAAGTGTCTGCTCCATGTTGTGTGTGTGATCTCCAAAAAGCTATCGTACAAACTGCAAGTTTTCCTTTTTCAATCTCGTATACCAAGCTCATTTTTAGCTGGTTTAAATTGATAAGTATTTTATAGTGGCTTGATGCTAGGTCTAATAAAAAAGTCAAACTCAAAACATCTAATTTAAAATGGATTGCTCTCAAATATTTTATAGCCACTATCTTCTTACCATAGTAAAACAAGAGTTTAAACCATGCCAATTTAGAGCGCTTAACGGTGTGCAAGTACTTCATTGTCACTTAATAGATTTTTACCTGTGCCTTGTTTTAGATCTGAACAGGTTTCCTTTGACCTCTGAATCACTAGAACAAGGAAAATTAGCGTTTCATGAGAGCATTTACCCTCTTCTTTTTCCCCCCTGATGCATAACATAGAGTAATAAATATTCCCAAGGCTTATGAGTAGACGTGGCCTGAAAGAAAGCCTATTAAATGCTATTTTCTCATTTTTTTTCTTTAAATTTAGCCAAATTGTGCTAATCAAACTAATTTTCTTGTTAAACAGAACTCGTCTTAGAGTGTTTTTTGTGCATTTTTGTGTCCCTCAGCTAACCACTGAAATTTTAAGTTGGGTTCTATCTGGATTTGCTTTTCAAATCTGCAGTATTTCAACATCAGATTTGGGTCCCAAACAAACAAACGCACGCCTAAGTTCAAAATGATCAAAACAAACAGATACACAAACCAAATTTTCCCTTCTTTTCACTAGAAACTGCTTGATGATAACATGCTGGGAGTATAGAAAACATAAGAGAGCCTTTAACATAACAGGAGTGAGCCACAGCCCCGGCTCTGCAGCTCATTGCCAGTAGAAGGAAGGAAAGCTCTGACTGTTGGGACTTTTAAATCTAGACTTAAAAGTTATTTGTTCTGTTTAGCACTTTTAAAATGATTCTATTAGGAATTGTATGTGCTTCAGTTTTAATTTTAACTCATAATGATTGTAAAGCACCCTGGGATGCTTGTATGAAGGGCGCTACAGAAATGTAAGAATGTATTGTGTTCTAATATGCTGCTGTATTATGGAGTGTTAGAGTTTGATCCTGGACAGTTCGTAAGGTTGCAGAATTCTTTGCTATGAAGCAGGTAGCAGACTTCTGTTAACCAACTGCCTTTCCTTCTGTAATTCCTTAAAAGCTTATCGTCTTTCATCTTTTTTCTTTGGAAAATATAGATTATTTTGTATTGCAGTATTTTCCCATAGAAATGCTAATCTAATTTAACTTACTCAGAGGGGCTAAAGATGTAAACCAGATGATACCTTGGAAATAAAGAAAAGATTAAAGCTGTAATTGTTCTTATCATTCGAGATTGTATTCTTGCACAGATAATAAGACCTGGCCCTTCGTTATTGGGTACTACGGATCGTCAGAGACTCACACCATTTTTCTATCAATCAGTTAGTTTTTCCAAAGCAATAAAAAATGTGGCGCTAAACTGGAATTACAAGCTTAGGGAAATGTTGCTGTGGGAATTTCCCCTAAGTTATTTTAACACATGACAGTTCTTTCTTAAAGCAACATATATCTTCAACTTCCTCCTGGAACTTTTCTGTGTGTCTTTTTCATGGCTCTGTATCAGTTTCCTGGCGAGATGGCACCACCGTAGCCAGTAGGACTTGAGCTGTGACCCGCCGGGCCAGCGTGGGCAGTGAGTGGTGCCCTGTCTACACAGGAGGAAGAACAGGTCCAGGTTTTTACTGCTGCTGTCAGAATTCAGTGAATTGATACTTGCAGAACATTTAAAATGTTTCTGAACCCTGAAGTGTACGGACTTTAGTTGTTTTTATGAGATGTGGGCATTGAGAATTTGAAATTCTACGTGTGTATGCCACATAGTTTAAGAAACTTGGTTGCTACTTAGATTGTGATACATGCTGTTTTCATTTGTTTCATTTGAAAGTCAAAGGACTTTCTTATAACTCATTTCCCACTTTAATGGATACTTTTTTTTCCTATGTATTTAGGGCAGGGTCTACAGGGTCTCACTACACAGATTGGACTTGTAGTGATCCTCCTGTTTTCAGCCTGTCTCATCCGCCTGCCTCCCCCCGTGGGTGGGGCCAGCACCACAAGCCAGGGATCAAACCCTGGTCCCTGTGCCTGCCTAAGTGGGTGCTTTAGTCTGCTGAGCTATCTGGCCGGCCCTTTAGTGGATACTTTTACAAACACCCTTATAATCTTGATAAAGTTAGGACATATTTTTCCGGAAATGAGGGGAAATGTGCCCTTACACTTAGAAATAAGTTTATTTGCATGCTAGGCAAATGTAATTCTTAAAGTTGACAAGGTGAAAGAGTGAAGATGCCTTGATAAACTTCTCAGTGTATGAGTTTGGCTTTTTCTGATTCAGCACCCAGCGTCCTTTCTTTTCTTACACACTAATCATGTTTCTCTTACACTTAATTGTGGATTTATGGTTCATCAAGCTAAAAGCAAGTAACGTGTGAATTTCTTTTAAAAAGACCTTCTGATCTCCCAAGTTGCCATGGTTTTGCCTGTTTTTGTGTTCTTTAGTATATGTATGAAACTTACATGTTTATATGCAGAACAAAAGTCTTGAAGGTAAAATGAGTTCAGAGATCCGAAAACAATGTTTTAAAAACCCTAATTAGATATTACAGTTAAGCACACGTTTCAGTAACATATTTTTAGCATTTCTATACATGCTTTATATTTTTATTTCACAACTGAACATGTATTTCAGCTTAGCTAATTTTCATTATGTCCCAAGTTGTGTTATATCTGAGGCACACACAGTTGGATTGTTACTTCAGTTTGCCCATTTTTCTTCTCATATTCAAGAGAAAAGGAAGGGAAAAAATGTCACTTGACAGAGCCCACATGATTTATGTGCAAAGATGGTACCGGCAACATAGCAATCTTAGTAGCTGGTGTCACCCCATGTTTGCTCAGAGTGTCTACTGCTGGGTTAATGTTATGAAGTCCATAATGGCAGGGTGATTCCATTTAGTGCTATTAACATATAGTGTTTTAGAGTCAGTGAATGAGGTCCAGAATCACTTGAATTTAGAGAGAACTGCAGGTATGGGTGACTATTCATCCATTCCAGAAGGAGCCTAGGGGACTTGGGACATTGCCACATCTGCATCAGAACCGGTTCACCCAATGATGGGTGGAGCACTTTATTTCATGGTGCGCAAGCCTTCCCAATTCATTTTTACTGTTTTCACTACATCTCCTGAAGAGATGATTTACCAGAGGTGGGATGGCATTTTCCTGAAATGTGAAAGACTGACATTGACAGAGATGAAGCCACATTAATGTGATTTCTTTATGTCCTAATCCAGAGGTGACTTTGGTTTGTATTTATCCACTACACATGGTAAATTGTGGCTAAAAGCTAATGGCAGTGAATAAAATAAAATTAAGATCATAGATTAGTCCTTAGTGTCCTGTGGAAGTTTTAGCTCAGATGTAAGGGGAGTCCATGGGCCCCATGAGAGACTTTTGATAAAGCCACTTTTTAGGGAATTACGTAGAAGGATAGCTGTGCAGGCTTCATGAGATTCTCTGTGATGTGGCTAAAAGTTGGGAGTACATCTGCCATTTTTAAGTATAATTGTTTAAAATCTAATAGTGTCGAGAAAATGAGGGAATGCCAAGAAGGAGCACAGAGTCTCTTGGGAAGAGTTACCAGTCCTGCTTCTGATGTTTACTTTTGGAGAAACAAATTCTTCAGAGTATTTCAGTTCTTGCTTCCAGTCTGCACTTTTTCAAAATTCTGTAGTTAGGACCTCTGAAATGTAACATAAATTTGCTATCTTTTTTCCCTCTTATTTCTAAGCATAGATATTAGAATTGTAATGTGTGTAGAGAACAAGAGATCTGTCCACACAAGGGCATCAGAGATGGAATAAGCAAGCAAGCATTCCTAAAATGTGGGTACACAGCACCTAAGACTGAGAATTTTGGGAAATACCTTGTGCCATAGAAATCAAAACCTGGTGAGAAAAAAATTGTGGAAATTATATTTACATTAGGTAATGGTTAATAGTGATTATAGTTTTATGATAATAATTTCATTCATGAGTACATTGTCGCAGGGTTTCACCCTTCATAAAAATAAGTCACCGGTTGGAGATGTGTGCACTGTGGGTACCTGAGGGTGAACAATGCTCCACTCACCTTTCATGGTCACTCTGAGAAGGTGTAAGCATTTCATAGACTCATAATGTTTTTAGAAGGGACACTGTAGATTATCTTATGTTCTCTTCATATTGCACACTGTGGAGTTAACTTGAAATATCATGTACCCTTAATAATATAGCTGCCAGCAAAAATTTTATAAATTTTAATTACTAAAAATATGTTTTGAGTAAGCAGGTATCAGTATGGCTAGAAAGATCTAGATTTAGGTACAAGGACAGAATAGAGAGAATTTGGTCAAAAGATATCATTATATAAAATTACTTTAATTATATGAAGGAACTGCCATATGAACTGTGAACCAATATTTTCTATAAAAGTTATGAATTGGGTTTTTTAATAATTAAATAAAATTTCCTTGCTTTGAAATGATCCCATATTCGTCCTTAGGAAATATAATAGGAAAATTAAAACGGAATTGGATATGTTCTTTCTGTGTTTCCTTTTGTATTTCTTTGGCACTTTATACTGAGTTTATATCTTTAGTGATGTGTTGGGGATACTCTGTGTGAAAATGCTGTTTCCAGGCACTGGGCTGGATCAAGGTGGCAAGAGTCCTAGCTCTGACAATTGAGGTTTAAGTAGAATTTATAACTGATTAGTCTCTTCTCAATGAATTGAGATATCAACTAGACCCCAGTTGTGTCTCCCAAGAGAATAGCTTAGAAAGCAACAGAGGACCCAGAGGAAAAATGGGAGTGTAAGCTAACAGGCGCAGACAGATCTTATACTTAGAAAGCCTGCCGTTTGCTTTCTTAAATGGAAGCCCATCTCCTATCCTTTTTATCCACAAATGCCAGACGGGGACTCTTGTTAATTTTCAACAAGTTCATTTGATGTCAGTATCTCATGTAATCTCTTATTTTAGAAACTGTAGTATTTGATACATTTTGGGATTAAAAGAAAGCTCCATTTAAAGAGGGTCTCTTAAAACTACATTTGAATGTGGAGTTGATTCACTTGTGTTTGAATGTAGAGTTGAAGTTAAAGTCTGACTTCTAAATTTTCCTCGGACTTGTAAAAAACTGCTGTGGAGATTAGAGGCCATAGGAAAATGGCATAAAAACATGAAGAAGGCTATCAAGACCCTGTAAAGTTGTGCTATCAAAAAAAAAAATGAAATAATAAAAAGCCAGTAGTTTTACATTTGTTCAGTCAATGTTCATTTTATTGAAAATTATAAAAAGGTACTTAATGTCTCTGTACATTAATACGTTACATAAAATGGTTACTGTCAAGATTAGTTTTCCAACCCAGAAAATTAACTGTAGGGCTTTGTCCATCACTTTGAGTAGACTGAGAAGTTTACATTTTTTTTTAAATGTACATTCTGTATGTATGGGCATTTATTCAGAAAATAATTACTTTAGACTTACACCAAAGACATTAGCAATGATGTGCTTTCATTTAAACATGGCCATAGCAGATACATATTATAGGCAAGGTAGAACCATGAAATTTGCCTTACGGAATGAAAGCTGTGCAGAATTATTCCCCTTGCTGTCTCTCCCGAGTATTCCAATTCAGAACATACCTTCCTTCCTACAGAAAAAGATATTCAGATTCCTTAGATGAAATTAATTAGCATTCAGAAACCAGATAGCATGTTTTTGGGTATTCATGAGATCTCTGTTTGAAAAAAATGTTTTTAACTTGTAGAAATGTGTTGCAACACACAGATGGGAAGAAAAAGAAAAAAAAATCTCTTTAGCAAGCACTGTGTGTAAAAGGAATATTACATTTTGCACGCTCCTGATTGCTCTGTGTAAACAGTTTTTGACATCTGTCTTTATAGTTTTCGAGGAGAGGAAGACTTTGTTAAAAGAATCATTTTTATACAGCAGTCACCATTTCAGTCTTACTTTACCTGTATTATGAAAGCAGATGGTCTGCATGTCTTTTGAATATTTATAACTATCAAAAACAATCTCTTGCTATTCACCCTTAGGCTTATGAGATGTCAGGACTGTTCTGGTTGAAAAAAATCATCTTGGGTGTTTACAGAAAGAGGATTACATTAAGCTGAAATGACTATACATTTTCCAGTTTAATATTTGTCCATCAGCTGTTTAATCGTATTTAGATAATTGTGTAAATAAGATGTTGTAGCCCTTGCCCTTTCTGCTGAGGAAACCCGAAAGATTTAAACGTGGGTAAACCACCATTTTGTCGATGCTGTTTCTACCTCCTCCTACCTCAGTTAACCCATCTGCGAGTCCTTAGTAAGTTTGGATCCTAATACCACAATCCTGCTTAAACGAAAAAAAAAAAAAAAAAAACACAAATGTGCACAAAAAGCCAGTATGGAGATCACACGAAATGCCATGGAGCTGCTGGCTTCCGGTACAGCCTGTTTAGTTCATTAGAGTATATTGTAATATGCAAATATGGTATAGCACTCCTATTACCCTTTCAAGATGGCATGGCTCTCTCTCTATTCTCCATGAGCAGGCAGTGTTTTGAGGGTATTTTGGATAACTTTTGGTATAGTGGGGGTTAACTGTTTTTTGACTGGAAGCTGAGCAATCAGAGATAACAGATTTTGCTGTGGTTGGTTGATTTGGCAGAAAAGCATGAACAGTTTTGGTTTAAATGATTGAATAACCTGATTAGCATTGTTTTGGGGTGGATTTTTTTGGTTGTTGTTAAAGGCACAACAAAGCAATTTTACCAGTAATCAGATCACTGCCTTTCCCTAGTGAGGACTATTTTTTTTTTTTTTTTTTTGTAGAAGGCCTCACTTCTCCAAGGCCGATCCAATAGCTACTAGGTTGACCATATTTAAAATAAATGAATGAATAAATAAATATATTGTGTCCTTTCATTTTGCGTTAGACATATCTACCTACAGTGTGTGTGATATTATCGTAGACGGGTTTGAATGAATCTAACATTTCGGAAAAATTATGTAACCTCCATGAATTCCTTTTTTTCTTTTTTTGTTTCTCAATTTGAGAGACCTGCAGATTTAAGAGCGCAGAAAGGTTCTGAATGTTCTAACTGTGTGTAAGTCAGGCTTTAGAAGAATTCCACCCTTACCTTTTCCCAATTAGAAAGGTTATAAATAATGTATCAGCCTGTGGCAGATGGCATCATTCTAGAGGACTGGGGTTTCTGTGAAGATGGCATTCTTTCAGATCGGAACTTCAGCAGACTCGCAGAAAGAACTGAAGCTCCTCATAGGGAGTAGACATGTGCTTTATGGATCTTAGAAAAGCTTACAACTTGGCTCCTAGGATGAGAATATTGTGTCACACTGAGGTTATGAGATGCGCGGCCAATTTCTGCCGACTTCCACATTGTATTTCCCGATACTGGAAGCCACAGCCTGTTTATTCATTGGTGTACTGTGTAGCATTTGAACTTGGGATTTCTATTGCCCTGAGTTTTGTCGGTTGAATTATTTTATTTCCAGAACACTGGTGTTCTTATACATACTGGTTATGGAGCAAGAAACTTGCCATACAAGTTGTGTCTTTTTTTGAAGTGATTTGGAAAGTTCATATAAATAGACATCGAGAGAGAACTGGAATGACATAACCACTGAGCGCTGCAACTTCCGAGACATCTGTTTGGATGTATTTAGAAAAACCTGGGAAGGGATCTCTTGCAAATTAGTGAACAAAGGTTTTTGAAATTATGATTTCTTTTGTGACAGCTCAGAGTGATGGATTTTAAAGGTTTATGTAATGATTACTGTGCCATTATGTTCAATGTTTAAGGAAAGAAAAAGGGAGATGTGTCGGTGGGCTGCTGTAATGAGTTATTTCACTGACCTTTCATTGATCAATCTGATTGTGCCCAACCCCGTGAAGAGTCCAGGAGATACCAAGATAAGACCTAAGGCCTGGATCGTGGAAGAAAACAGTCTGATGAGTGATAGGGTGACACTGTACGTAGCATATTTGGCAAGTCGGGAGAGGCCCACAGAGCAGATACTTGAGCTGTATACTGAAGGATGAACAGCTGCCTGCCTGAGGTGGGAGAGGGCTCAGGACTCCACTGCAGGTATGGCATGTGTTTCCTTGAGGTCAGGTACCAGATCCATGCCGGCTTCAGAAAATACCACCAAATCAGAATATTGGTTCACATAGAAATACTTGCCCTTGTTATCCTTTAACTGGACTCATTACTTAATAATATAATTAGTGCATTCTTCACCCTCTTAAGAAAATTTGACTCAACCATTTGGAACATTTTATCCGATATCCTTCTATTATTTATAGTTGACTGATCTATGCAATCATATAGTAAAAGGCCACTGAGGAGGAGTAGGCATAGGGTTGTCATACTAATTAACATATGTTCATGCTTGATATCTAGTTTCTAGGCTCTGTGTCCTGCTTATATCACTTCTATTTTATTTTGTCTCTTCAAGCCTTTATTTTCCTAGTGACCTATGGTTGGCACATAGTAGTAATTCAATAAATACACATGGAATAGGAGGAGGGCGTGCCTGAATGAATTTTCGAAACAACCCCTAAGATGAATGCTACTATTATTCTTGTTTTAATGTGGAAAATTGTGGTAGAATTGTCAGCTAATTGACCCAAGGTCACATTTCTAGAGTTCAACACACCTTTGAGTATAGGTTTATTTCAGTTCCATTTCATTAGGTGCACTTTCAATATGCACTTAATAAATGCCTGGCACTGGGGTGGAAAATAACATGGAGCCTCGGTCCTATGTGAATTCACAGCTTCATATAATCCTTTAAAACCACTGTCTCCTTTTAATTGATGTAAGACTGTAAAGGCTTAAAAAAAGTGTAACACAGAAAAAAAAAAGTATCCCAAGTCTTTTTTATTTAAGACACAGAACTTGGTCTTGTATACAACCCTGCCACCTAGAAAAATGTCATTAATTTTGACTTTCTTTTATCAGAGCAGTAGTTTCTGAGTTTTTAAATGTAAGATTATAGTATGGGGTTGGTGAGATAACTCAGCAGACTAAGTACCTGTTAAGGCAAGCACAGGGACTGGGGTTTGATCCCTGGCACTGCATGCCACACCACCACCCCACCTAGCCCATTGAGCCAGCCACCCACCCAAGACCAGACATGGTGGCGCACACCTAGAATCCCAGCACTAGGGAGGCTGAAAACAGGATCACTACAAGTCTGAGCTGCATAGTGAGACCCTGTACCAAATACATCAAAAAGTTTATGGTATGGATTATGTATGATATTTAAAATACCATGTATATGATGTGATTTTCTATCTTCTCCTGCCACAGAAAGTCAGTAGTCTACTTGTATGTGGTACCTAAGCCTGCACTAGGGACTTTACCAGAACAAAAGAAAATTCCATGAAGTGGGTGTTTGAACAATTTAGTTGTACATATTCCTGCACACTGCTTCAATGAAAGAGGTGATCACAAATAATTATGGAATGATCCCCAGTGCTACAAGAGTAGCAGAATAGTAGTCATGCTACAGTTTTCTTTGATCTATGCTATGTAACCTGTGGATTAGCCTTTCAGTCATGTTTTCTTTAGGCTAATATTTATATTAATAAGAGTTTGCCAAGCACATACCACTTGACAGAGTAGACAGCATCCAGCAAAAACACTTAACAGATACAGCCTACCTATTTAGGGTTAAGCTAGGGTTAGGGAGAGCTTTGGCAGTGATGCACACAGGGATGTTATTTTGTACACAGGGATAATAAAGAGCTATAGAACCTGGGTTTTATAAAAATATTTCAGAATTTTTTTCCCATACACTATAGACTCTTCATTTTTTCCCTCCTATATATCTCTGGTTAGAACAGTGAATCACATGAAGATGATCTCTTTACATTGTCTGTCTTCTTAATGATCAACTAATCTTGTAGGCAACAGCTTGGTCTTACCCAGTTTTGTATCCATCGGTACCAGCCATGCGTGTAATAGGTCTGCATCAAAGAGCAGATTTCGTGATACGGAACTACCGGCAATCTGAAGTAGACTGGGTGTTTGTGAAGGACCTCAGCAAACTGTAGATATTTGATACAGTTCTGAAAAGTGAGACACTGTGTTGCACTTACCCATGTGCTGTTGTATTACTAAGTAAGAACCTGTCAGGATGTGTAGGTAAAGAATAATACAAAATCGGGCCAAAGTGGAAGAATATCACCTGTCATCCATTTTTTCAGAATCACAGTTGTCCATCAGTGATCTCGGGGGTTTTATTGTTGCCTGACTAACGTTATTGATCCGTCGCTGCAGTAGAGTAAGTGAGATTGAAACTGACTGATTGTTAACTGGATTGGGTGATCTGGCTCCGGTTTTGGCAACCTTGCTAAGAGTCTCTGCACTGTGGATTGTGGGAGGCTCTTAGCGAAATTGCAAATTATTGGATTAATGGCAGAGCATCACCAGTGCATTAAGAATGTCTTTTTAGAGAAATAAAATGTGAAAATGACTATAAAGTAGAAAGTGTCAAAAAAAAAAAAAAAAAAGCCATCACAGTGCCTCTTAGGAGAGATAGCTGTATTTTACATAAATAATGCAGCTCAAGCTTATCCATCACTCCAGATTCTTTAGATACCTCCCAAATTTACACATTACAGGAGTGTGTGTGAGCCACAAGATTAACACTGATAATGGATGTCAGGAGAGTTAATAATAACCAAAGAGCTTTCCATTAGAAGTAGCTCGGCCAAGATAATGATATAAGAATACCTTTGTCCCCAAACTAGCTTTTCTGGTTGTTCCCTGCCTCTTGAACAGTGAACAGTGCTGCCTTCTATAAACTTTCCCCATAGAGTAACTGAAATCTGAAATGTGTCTTCTCATATTTCTCCTCATGGAGGCAAGAGATAGATTCGGCATACAAAATCTCATTCCTAAGACTCGATAGGAAATTAATTTAACTGTTACTAGAGAATATGGCTATCATGGCTTAAAACCAAGAATTAAATTATTGAAGTTATCATAACCAGACTTTTCTGGGAAGAGCACACTTTAGTGAAAGTAATATTTTTGTTACTATTCCTCTTAGTAATATGTTAAAATCATTGTTTTTATTTGAATATTAAACAGTTGACTATTTTCAGGGCTTTTATTTAAAGCCAAATAAAGTGAAAGATAACTCATTTTCTTTTTTGTGGTATCCTTACGAAATTTGCTAAGTATGAAATGTGAATGTTAAAAAAAGTTAATCATTGGAATGGTGATGTAGCTTAGCAGACTAAGTGCAAGCTCAGGAACCAAGGTTCAATCCCTAGCACCACATGCCACACTGGTCCCGCCCCCAGGCACACTGAGCTGGCCACCAAGACCAGGTGCAGTGGTACATGCCTGTAATCCCAGCCCTGGGGAGGCTGAAAACAGAAGGATCACTATGAGTCCAAGCTGCATAGTGAGACTCTGTATCAAATAATAATAATAATAATAATAATAATAATAATAATAATAATAATAATATACTTGTTACTTGAAATTAACAATTCAGGTTGTTATCACTATAGATAAATTCAGTAATAAGATTGCAGAATTCCTTTTTTTTCTGGTAGAGGATCTCTGTGAATAGTTTTGCTTCTTACATGTGATTAAACTCTGAATAGTGTTAGTGGTTCTCCAGTTGAAATCCAAATAATAGAAGGAACATGTAATTGTGATGTCTCTCAAATTCTAGTATGCACATGAATTGGATCTCTAGTTGGGATCTTAGTGAAATGCAGGTACCGATGGTTAGGTCTCAGGTAAGGCCGCAAATCCTGCATTTCTACCAAGTGCCAACTGATGCCTATAATGTTGGTTCCTGGAACATGACACTTAGAGTAGCAAGGCTGTACAGCACAATCTCTAATCCTCAGAGGACTTTTGAATTGCAGTCATAATGTTGTCTTCAAGTGTTCTGAGTTCTTGGGATTTGTGAATGTCAGGCAAGGAATAGCTGACATTGGTGGAGATTGGATAAGTAATGCTAAGGTGAAAGTCTGTGGGTTTGATTGCTTCATACTGGTCTCAGTGGGCTACTGCCTGGTACTTAATAGAAGCATGTGGTGGTATACTCAATAAACCTTAAGAAGATGAAGTGTTAAGCTAAAAGATGAAACAGAAATGTTTTGGTCATCAGTCAATTAAAAATGTTTGTGCAGTCGAAATCATTTGTGTGTTTTATCTTACGACACTATGTGTTATGAATGTTCTCCCCCTCTTCATGCAGAGTATGATTTCTTCCATTGTGAACAGCACTTACTATGCAAATGTCTCAGCAGCAAAATGTCAAGAATTTGGAAGGTGGTACAAACATTTCAAGAAGACAAAAGATATGATGGGTAAGCAAAAAATCGTGGCAGTGGTAGCTGTACCATTACTTGTCATTTGAAGGTTTATCAAAGTCACATCTTAAGCCAGGTCTTTTGATTGCCCAATTAGAGATCAATTTAGAATGTTTCTTTAAGGGTGGGGAGTGGGATATGAGTATAATGAGATAATTAAATTCAATAAATGTTTGTGTTTAAATCAGCCAAACTGACTTGGTTGTCAGACGTGCAGGAAATCGAGGCGTGAGCAGAGGAGCTGTCATTTTTGTAACATCTCAGTGAAGACCTAACTAGGCCTTGAATAGCTAATATTAGCTGTGATTTCTCTCGGAGGTAGAACATGCTTATAGGGTTTTGTTTTTTTGTTTGAAAGAAATACGATGGGTTTTTATACTTCATTTTTAAGGGAACCAGACTATCAATCTCATGAAACTATATTTCTACAGTTGCGATGTCATGGTTCCGGGCCCCATGTTCCCATAGGCTAGGCACTTTGGTGAGCATACTGGAGTGCCACTGCCTAATTTCTAAACTTCTCCATGTTGCGTTATTTCTTGCCATGAAATGTTAAGCCAATATTTGTTGTGCAAGAAATATGGTAAAAGTATCTGAAATGCAAAATAACAGATAAAGGCTAAGCATTTGGGTCAATGGTGTTTTCTCTGTATTGAGTTTGTTAGTGCTCACAGAAACAAACACTGGTTAAGGTTAATGTTCTAATTTCTATTAATGATTTCTTCCACCTAGCTGCATATTTTAGAATAATATAGAAGTGGGATGTTTAATACGCATAACATTAGGCTTTGTTTTAAATTTATTTCCCTTATATTTATTTAGTAGTAGGAACTATAAGTTTTCCTAAAGATTTTAAGAGACAAGGGAACTTGCATTTTGAGCATGTTTTAGCTTTTAATATTTGAAGAAAAGCCATCCATCTACCAAAACAGATTCTTTGCCTTTTATAGCTTAGAGCTGTAATGAAGACTATGCATCATTTTTGGAATAATTGCTTGAATTACTATTCTCTGTGAATGGCCCACTTGGGCTGATATCACTGGTAGAAATTAAAGGTTTTTTCCCCTAATTCTTAGTTATATTTTGCATCTCTCAGTGACTATAGCAATATGGTAAATTCTTCTAAATAAAAAAAGCTGCATATTTAATGACAAGAGGAGTGATGATTAAAATCAAAATAATCTATACATGAGAAGCATGGTATAAGTATGGAAAGATTTACCTCTTCACAGAGTTCCAGGCTCAGCCCTTTCAGTGAAGAACATCAACCCAGTGTCTCTCTGTGAAACAAGCAGGTATTTGACACGCCTGACACTTACACCTGACACTTAGCCAAAGTGTATGAGAGGCCCAGCCAGGGAAGCATCCGTACCAAGTTGGTGGGAATCGATTGCAAAGCAGCAGTATCACTGTTACACCAAATTGACTCCCTGCCCCTTCCTTGCAAGGTGGCCTTTTCGCATCTGAACTCACCATGTAGCCCAGCTGGCGTGAAACGCTCAGTGCTCCCCATGCCTCAGTCTCCCAAATGCTCAGGTTATCGGTGCACACACCATGCCAGCTACTAGCAATGGCTTCTTAAAAAGAAAAAAAAAAAAAATAGAGTTTAGCAGTACAGTGGTGTACTGTCTTATACAGTAAGTCACTTGTTTTCCTTCCAAGGAGTGCTGCTTGCAGATATATCTGTTGTCTTTGATGGTTAGTTAAACTTAAAAAAGCTGAGAAAGCTGCCCAGCCTGATGGTCTGTTCTAACACTTTATTATTAGACCTATTTTTTACTATATCTTCATTACATATGCTTTGTATTTGCTGCTACAAAAAATTTAATGTAAGTAACATTTTAGGTCAACTTTTTCCTCCCATACTCTTTTCCTAAATTAAGTTAATATATGTCAGGAAGAATGTTTTTAAATTTCTTTCCCTTAGTTGCTTTTATCATATACATCTTAGTTCATGAAGAAGTTTGCCACAATCCATTTTATTTATTTATTTATTTGCAGAACCAGGGATTGAACTCAGGCCCCTGTGCTTGCCAGGCAAGCACTTATTCTACTGAGCTATCTCCCAGGCCCCTATTTATTTATTTTTAATATATTTGATACAGGGTCTCATTGCACAGCTCAGACTTGTAGTGATCCTCCTGTTTTCGGCCTCCCCAGCACTAGAATCTTGGTGGCTGGCTCATCCTGCCTGGGGGCAAGGCCAGCACAGCCTATGAAACTGGGGAATCAAATCCTGGTCTTTATGCTTTCCTAAGTAGGCAGTCCGCTGAGCTATC
Organism: Ctenomys sociabilis; assembly: GCA_004027165.1. Classification (NCBI taxonomy): domain Eukaryota; kingdom Metazoa; phylum Chordata; class Mammalia; order Rodentia; family Ctenomyidae; genus Ctenomys; species Ctenomys sociabilis. Next base: position 66,497 of record PVKA01003145.1, on the reverse strand, counting down.
TCACTGGCCCTACAAGCCATTTTAAAGTAAATCATTGCTTTTAGAAGCTTACTTGAATCCGTAAGTGAAAATGAGTAACAGTTTGATCCTATAGCTACTCACAGAAAGAATTTGGATATAGTAGATTTTAGTCCCTTAAATCTGAGCTACATTTTAAATATAAATCAAGAGTGTTGCCAAACTTTTGAAAGTTTGTGGAATTGTTCAGAAGAGGAAAACAATAGTGTAGTCTGATAAATTTCATCTTGAAATTTTCTTGATTGCTTTGGCTCTTCAGTGTGCTCTGTGCCTACTGTCTTTTTTACTTAGGGAATGATCTGAAGTCTCTGTCACCGCCTACCCATGTTGACTGAACATGATGTCACTTTCTGTCCCCTTCAGTTGAAATGGATAGTCTCTCTGAACTATCCCAGCAAGGGGCAAACCACGTCAACTTTGGCCAGCAGCCAGTTCCGGGAAACACAGCCGAGCAGCCTCCGTCGCCAGCGCAGCTCTCGCACGGAAGCCAGCCCTCTGTGCGGACCCCTCTTCCGAACCTGCATCCTGGGCTTGTATCAACGCCTATCAGTCCTCAGTTGGTCAACCAGCAGCTGGTCATGGCGCAGCTGCTGAACCAGCAGTATGCAGTGAATAGACTCTTAGCCCAGCAGTCCTTAAATCAACAATACTTGAACCATCCTCCCCCTGTCAGTAGATCTATGAATAAGCCATTGGAGCAACAGGTTTCAACCAACACAGAGGTGTCTTCCGAAATCTACCAGTGGGTTCGCGATGAACTAAAACGAGCAGGAATCTCCCAGGCAGTATTTGCACGCGTGGCTTTTAACAGAACTCAGGTCAGTCTTGTTCTGTGTGTTGCTCTCTCTTCCCTTCCCCCTTCCTTCTTTCTTCAGTTCTGTGTATGCTCATGTTTCTTCTTTGACTGTACTAACATTTCACCTTTCTCTTCACATGATCATATTGCTTGTTCTGGTGGCACTTAAATTTTTAAACTCCTCTTCCTACAGTAGTGCTTCTCTCTCAAAGGATTCCTGTGCACATATTTATCCCAAGTCAGACAGCTTGCAAGAATAAATTTGAAAACATTTCACACTGGTATTACCCATTTTCTTACATCATAGAATCATGAACTGTTAGTAATAGAAAGCTGACCAAAGCATCATGAGCTATTCAAGACCTGAGGTAGAAGTCTAGGCTTTAAGCTGAGTGTATTTTCCATTTCCACTGATACCAAACTTAAGTATGTCAATGTTCTTTGTTACAGTTTTCTCATAACAATATTTTTGACTCTTTGGAACTCAATACCAACTTACTGGTTTTTAGTTGTAAGCAGTCATTTAAAAAATCTATAGGACTTATTAACATAAAATATTGCTTAGCCTTCTCTTCTCTCCCGTGTTAATATTGTTTTTCCAAACCCATTCTTTAGACCAGAGGTCAGCACAGTTTTTTTCTGTAAGTGGTCAAATAGTTAATATTTCAGGCTTTGAGGATCCTAAAAGCTTTATTGCATTGTAGGATGAGTAGCCATAAACAATAAGTGAAAGGGCAGCTGGTTTACAAAACAGGCTGTGAGATAGATTTGATCTGCAGGCCTTAGTTTGCAGATTCATTTTTAGTCTTCCCTTGAGATTTGTGTGAATTGGTCCTCCTGGGAAAATTCCTATGGAGACAGTACCCATCACCATGAGTGGTAGTTAGAGGGACATGGAGAAAAAAAGTTACATGATTTGAAAAGTCATGAGATGAAGGATTTTTGAGAACCACTGAACAAATTGATTCTGTTAAATCATTATAAATGAAAAGATTTTTTTTTTTTTTTTTTTTGTTTGGAAACCAGTAGGGGTATGTTTGGTCTTGGCCAAGGTATGTTAAGAAGTGAGCAATGTTAATGAGATCAAAAACATCTGGTTTTTACTCTTTACATGGTTTTATCACTATTCTTTCTTTGGTCAATTCTTTTTTTTTTTTTTGTTATGACTTCCCTGACTGTAATTTTCTTGCATTTTAAGTTATTACATGATTATAAGAATAAAACTCTGGTATAAAGATTATCTAGTATTCCTTATTGGTAGAGTTTCCATATTTAGGAGAACTACAGCTGTGACTAACTTTGGTTTGCCTTAACTAGATCGGGAGTTAGGAGACTGGACAAAAATGTTCATTTTCAGTTTTTTGTGTGTGTGTGTGTGTGCACGCGCGCATGCACACACGTGCGTGTAGGCAAGTATATTTGTGTCTCAGGTCAGTCAACGCAGTAGAGCTTTTATGGCCCTGGCTTTTTACATAGTTCCATACTTCTATAGCTTAAAAATGACATTCATTATTAGCTAGTCATTTTCATTTGACATTTAACTTTAGTTAGGGATGATCATTGAAAAAATGAATCCAAAACTAGCCTTTAAGATACTCATGTTTCTTGTCGCATTATTTTTGTGAACACAGTGCTAGTAATTCTGAAAAAATAGGATTCTACCTAAAAGTACAATAAAGCTTATTGAATTCAATTAAAAGCCCGCAGACAAAGGCAACATTGCAGTAGACACACATTATGGACATAGATGTATTGATAAGTGTGTTAAAATTTAGCAGCTGATCTAAAGCTCCATGGAAAGTGCATTTCCTGTTGAGTGCTTGAGTTAAGCTGAGGCAAGGAGGGATCAGCCCTGGTCGCTGACATTTCCTCGGGTTCTGATGCATAGCTCTGATCATCGTCCGTTATTTCTGCTTTTGGTTCTTACATTGAAAACTGCCACAGATACACGTAAGATTTATTGCTGGAAGAAAGGTAGGCTTTTTTTTTAATACCAGGTTCATCTTGAAAAGATAGGCATCTCTGTAGTTGACATTAAAAGTAACTATATTCTTGAGGATAAAAAAGAATGAAAAACTGGTATAGCTTCATGTAGGTACCTCCTTTTAAATAGGAGGTAGAAAAAATTTCCCAGTTAGAAAAAATTCCAAAAATAAAGTTCGGGGGCCCTGGACTGTGAAGGGGTTTGATTATAAATCTCTATATTGATAATTGACACTCTTCAGTAGAAGTAGATGCTGGGGCATATTTGAAGCTGTTTGGTTTAAATGGGAGTGATTTTATATGTATCTTTAAATGTTCATTGGCTGATGACTAGCTTTTGCACACGCAAGCATGTATGTATTTTCAGCGGTCATACTTAAAAATCACGCGCACACACACAGCTGCATTTAATAATTATACATTCATATGAATGCATGTAGTGTGTTTATTTCAAAGTGTATGCATTTCAATAAAAGCAGGTGCAGAGTGAAAGTATGGTGTGAGTGTGGAGTACGAAAATACACATGCTAATGCATATGTATAGATGGGGAGAGCTGCGGAGTTGAGTTGCACATCACACATTTGTTATATTACAGTGTACAATCCCAACTCCAGTTTTTTTTTTTAATTAATGTAAAATATGCCCATAAGAAGACAGTTAGATGATACAGTTGGATGAAGACTGTCCATAGTGTGCTCAACATTAATAGACCAGTCTAGTTTTGCACTGAGGATTGTTGTAGTCATTGACAGCTCAGAATGACTAAAATCCAAATTTCACATTTCCAGTCTTGAGGATTTTGTGCTCATCTTAATAGGGTTTCCTAAGTTAAAACATAAACCTCTCTTAGATTTTCACACAGGACTTTTTTTTTTTTTTTTTTTTTTTTTTAAAGTCTACCTTTCCCAAGTAGAATAAGCACTTGCCTGACAAGTGCAGGGTCCTGAGTTCAATCCCCGGTACCTCAAAAAAAAAAAAAAAAAAACATGAAACTTGCATAATTATTTATTTTAAGGAATTTTTCCCCTTGTGACTTGGTGGGCACGTGTTTAATAGCAATTGACGATTCCAGCTTCTAGCGTATGCCCTGCCCTTTATTCAGTTATGCCTACGTGGTTGGTGTCTTTTTAATGGAAACCTATGGCTAAAGGTAATTGCCAAAGACAGACTCATACTGTCCAGTTCACCTTTGTGTAATGTTGCTGTTTAAAGTTTGTGATACGAGAAGATGCATTCTCTCACGGCCCCTCCCCATGGATAAAGCGCCAAGTGTTTAACTCTGACCTCACTGTGTGGCTTTTTTTCTCGTTCTCCCTCCTCTTGTGTTTGGCACTTTTATTTTCCAGTAAAATAAAAAAATGAAGATGGATTATTCAAAACTGATAACAGTAATGGACCATCATGTAATGTTTTATTGAATTTGAGTTCTGTAAATTATCTGGTGGAGAGAAATTTGCCTGCTTGAGTATAACAGAAATTGCTACTGTGTTCCTATAATTCTTCACAGTGTAATTTAAGAAAAATCCACTGTCCATATCACTATTGAATAAAGGTAAAAAGGTGCTATTACCCCAACATGACAGCTCTCTATTAGCCGACCAGAGGACAGAGATAAATGCATCTACTTACAACTTACTTGGCCCGAGTCCAAGGAGTATGCGGGGCTTGAAAATAGTCTTTCACCTGGACATGGCATTTGTTCAGGCTTCACCAAACAGCAGAGGCAGGTAGGGTTGAAGAAGATTCTATGTATATTCTTTTTTTATGGGGAAGGTTTCATCGGACACAGTGTCTTTCTGAGGGCTTTTGATGTGCCATGAGGCTGATACGATCTATTTGAATGAGTTTAAAGAGGATGATGTTTAAAGAGACAAACAGGAGGCCAGCCAGGCTTTTCATTCAGATTGTCAGTTTCTGTTGCTTCTGTGCCATTTTAAAGAACTCATGGTTAGCTTTTGGAAGTTCTGATCATGTTTATGGAAGGATTTTCTTCATGAATTGTACTTATAATAACTTCTAAACTGTTTAGGAAACAAAAGACTTAGGAATTTATCAATAAGTTCATTCTTCAAGTTGAAAAGAATTAGGATTCTCATGCAACCACCATGTAACAACAATGCAGAACAAGTTTAAGCTCTCGTATATGCAGCACACATCTGATTATTTGGGAGAAGCCATGTCCCAATGAACAACTACTGATTTTCAATAAAATTACTTGCTGATAACTTCCTACATAATATTACAAGTTTTCAAAAGCAGACATGTTGTTTAATTTAGTTCCACAGATGTATTGAGCACCTGTGGTACATATTACTGATGTTTTAATGCCAGTGTCATAGCATGTTGAGGCATACAGGGGCCTTGCCAGACTTCTTTTTTAGTGTGAAGAAGCATCTCTAGTAAGAGAGCCCTCTATCAGCCAGCCATAGGGAATTCCCACACAGGATCTTGCCCTACCTTGGCGAGTCTGTCCTGTATATTTTGAACTATAGAAACTAGAGGATAGGGGCCACAAGCCACTTGAGTCCACAGACACATCTGTTTAAAATAACAAGGATCTGGATGACAGCAGAACATGCATTCCTGTATCTTGATTCTGAAAGCCATTTTGTATCCACAAGTACTCTAAAGTGATGTGGCTTTTACTTTTTTTTTTTAGTAATTAACGCTAAAGGTTTTCTAACAATATTTTTAAGCATTTCCACCAGGGGGCACTCCCCTCATTGAAAGCTTTGGGCAAAAAAAAAAAAAAAAAAAAAAAAAAGGTTTGTAAACAGAGATAGTGTACAATGGCTGTTTTAGAGCTTGTTCAGTGTTCATAGGTTTAAAACATTGTATCAGGCTATCAACCTATTCCAGGCAGAAAAACTGTTCCTGTTCCAGTAGAATAATTAATTTAAGTGGAAATAAAATGCCTTGCCCCTGTAACACTTGTATGCTTGAATGGGAAGAAATGTCAACTTCAAAATATGGGTCAAGGGTAAAGAAGTTTCTAAATTCTCTTCCAAGTGACACATTTTTTTTCTACCTAAGCCATAGTAAGATGTCTTAGGTCACATTAGCAAGATTCCAGAGACAGTTATCATTTGTTTTTTCATATGTTTCATTTTTTCTCTGTAGCTGTCTGGTGCTTCAGGAAAGATTTTAGTAGAAATATATATTACTTTGCTGTTTGAGATTTTTAAATGTTTAATTTCAGGTATTACTCTTAAGTAGCTATAGAATAGCTTTTGCACTAACCGGTTTTGTTTTGTTTTTTTAACTGAACAGCTGTGTAGATAATATCTTAGAAACTACGATACAACTTTCCAATGAAGGTCCACCCTGAGTAAGAGTAGTTAAAATTAGGATTCACCCATTGATTTTTGTTCACATTTTTATCATCTATTGGAATTTCTTTTTTTCTTTCTTTGGTGGAACTGGGGTTTGAACTTTAATTTCTTTTTGTGATCTGTATAAAGATAATTAATCAGATGAGTGAATATTTATCAAATATGTGATAGGCATTGTGCTGAGATAAAAAAACTGAATTTTATATTCAAGGAATTTGTAGCATATTTATGTATACTGAATGTTTCATGTAGTTGAGATATATTGCTTTACCAGTGACATTTAAAATACATAATACCTGTATTTGGTGGAGATAGGTAGGGAGAAAGGGCTCTTCTGTTATACCTATTTTCAGATTTTTCCTTCATACTTGTATGTGATGTGTGTGTGTGTGTGTGTGTGTATGTTGTGTTTTGGTTTCAGTATGACACATCAGAAATCTAATTTGTTGGTATTGTGCAAATTCAATAGCTGGATGATTCACTGCCTCTTTGACTAAATTTTAGTTAAGCCAACCAGAGTAGTTTCTGTGTAGACAGAGCCACAGCATCACTCGTGGGTACCATGAATAAAAGGCCACGTGCCCCTCGTTCTTAGTTATGTTTCTTAGGGTGAAACTAGAAGTTCAGGTCCAGTTTCCAGGCTGTCAGTGAAGTAGATCTAGGGAACAGTTCCTTTAAAATGGATTCTTTGAAGCCCCTAGAGACTGTTGGAAGTTCTTTAATACCAGCTTTAAATCATTTTTAAAGAGTGGATGGTGCTTTGACACCATCAGTACCCAACTGTTACATTTATGCAATGTGGTGCATTGTCTTGAGGCTTCGGACACAAATGCAGGTTGGTGTTTCTCCATTGTTTCAGCATCTTACCGTCCTTCATTCTGGAGGGATGTTGGAAAGTGAAGTTGCAAATTAGGCATAAATGTTGATGAGATTTTACACTGAGGTATAGTGTGGGAAGAGGTACTCTGGCTAAGTAAAGAAAGCAAGTACATCTTGATATTTCAAACATTGTTCCATGTGCAGGATCAAAAAGTCACAGGCTGCTCAGTTCCTGCACAGTTACTGGAAAAAACTTTGAGTATTTTTGTTTCGTATTATCCCTTAAACATACTGGGAGTATGGTTGAAACTTACTTAGTTTCAAAGTATTCTTCCAACAGTGAAAATGTTAGTTCAACAATACTGTCCTGTAATTTGGGGTAAGAAAGGCATGTTCAGGGAAAGGAGTTTCCAGTGGTATAAATTTCTTCTGTTCCTAATAATGCTTTTTATTTCTTAAGAAATTGGGTAATTACTGAATTTGATAATACTTATTCCAAGAAATATTATAATGTGTTTTTGCAATATAAAAGAGTGATTATGAATTTCAAATTTGATCAAAGGTCAGAATTTTAACTTGTTACTGAGTGGTATAGTAAGTGTATCAAGGTTGTATATAGCATCTTATTGGATAGTCAGTGGCTCCTTTATTTTTTATTTATTTATTTTTTTTTGCGGAACCGGGGATTGAACTCAGGCCCTTACGCTTGCCAGAGAAGTGCTTATTCCACTGAGCCATCTCCCAGTGGCTCCTTTAAATGACAAATTGCAAGGACCACCTGGTGTCATTTACTTTGATAATTTGAAGATCAAGGAGTAACTTAAAACATTGCTTGTGAAAACTTGGCATAATTCTTAGGTGATGAAATAGTAATACTCATTTTTTTTTTCCTGACATGTTGCAGTTCATTTTTCTGCCATTTTCTTTAAAAGCTGTACTTACTCAGATATGGCTTTCTAGCTACATATTAAACTACTGGCATTCCACTGCTTTTGTCTAGGCACATTGAAAACTAGGCAGTCCAATGCTGTTGTATTATGCGGATTCCATTTTTTTCTTAACTTCTCGCAGCTCTGTGAAAATTCTGTGGCAAGCTAAGCTACTCAGACAAAGGAGGCCATTTAGGCAGTTTCAATTTATGTTACATGTAAAGCAGACGCTTAATAAAATTAAGAGTACAGTTAAGGCTCTCTTCTTCTGCACTTCAGTTGTAACTAATACTTTCCTATGCAGAATGAGTGTCTGACTGTTCACTTTCTGAACGGTAGAAGAGGGGAGGGGATCACCTCTGGCTGGCCTGCGCCCATGACCAAGCTCACCCTGTGCCTTTATGTCTGCAGGGCTTGCTTTCCGAAATCCTCCGGAAGGAAGAGGACCCCAAGACTGCATCCCAGTCTTTGCTGGTAAACCTTCGGGCTATGCAGAATTTCTTGCAGTTACCGGAAGCTGAAAGGGACCGAATATACCAGGATGAAAGGGAAAGGAGCTTGAATGCCGCCTCGGCCATGGGTCCAGCCCCGCTCATAAGCACACCACCCAGCCGCCCTCCGCAGGTGCAGTCTCTTCTTCTCTTTGACCTTCTTTTGTCTTTCTTTAAAAAAAAAAAAAAAAAGCAAGCACCTAGACAGATACAGATTTTTAAAAACTCATAGAGTTGCGTGAGGAAAATTTTATCTCAAATTGCTAATTTTGATAGGAAAACAATAAGTTACTCATTAGAAAACAAAAATTGCTTCATGTTGCTCCATTTTTTTTTGGATTTTTTTTTAAGGGGTGAAAAGAATCTTTAAGTGGGATATTTATCTCTGCTACTAACATTAAATAAAAACTATTTTGAACTCAATAGAAAGAAGAAAAAGGTCAGTTTAATCCCTGCTAGTTTTAGAACTGCCATTTCAATAGTAAGTAAATAAAAATAAGTCCATTTGTATTTATCGTTTACAGTGCAAACTGCAGCTGGTACCATCTCGTTTGTAGTCTTTTATTCTGAAGTTTAATACAGACCATAAAGGCAGCTTTAAGTGGGACTAAGGAATTCAGTCTGTATTCCTAGAAATAGGCACATTTTCTAAGTTTCTGGGCACTTACAAGAAAGGAAAAATGTTGCCCTCCAGGGAATTTTCTGACTGAGCTTTTGTGCTATTGTTCTTTAATTTTTATTTTTGTTCATACATGTTCACATACGTAATGACGGCATCTGTCGTGGGGAGTGGGTACATGGCCACAGTGTCCCCTTCCCATCCCTCTCTTTCTTCCTTCCCTCTCTTTCCTTTGCCTCACTTGTCCTTTTTCTATTGTACTATTATTTAAAAAATCAAGTTTAGAAGTAGCCTTAGAATTATTATAAGAATTCAATATATGATTTAGTATAAACTTAGATAAAAATTGTTGGGGGCCAGGGCACGAAGTCCACAAGCAGGTCGTTTTGTTCCACAGTTAATATGTGGCTTTCATAAGCCCTCAAAAATAAGGTCAACTAAAATGAATAAAAACAAAATGAAACACAGAGTCAGGTAGGTATTCATACAATATTGTCATACTGAAATTATGTGAAGTTTTATATTTTCCATCCATCATAAAAAAAGGCTTATATTTCTAAGTATAGAAGTTAGCAAAAGCCTATCCAGTAGCAAAGATGAAACTCCTACAAACATGCCATGAGTGAGAAATAGACAGGATACTCAGCCACTTGTTGAGGCTCTGTTCATCTAGTCTTGACATCTGTCAGAGCAGAGAAATGATGGCTGAAATTGTGAATGAAAAGTCCTGTTTCTGTAAGTGAGGGAGAAAAAACATACATACATACATACATACATGCATACATACATCTCCCTATACCTCCCTACACATGCACACTGAGTTTCATCTGTAGTAAACCTTTCTATAAAATACTTTCTAAATACAGAAGGAAGAATTCTCTCTACGTAAACATATGTGGATACATATACATATGCCCTTTGTTGGAATGATTAAGACCTTCCCTGGCCCTGGGTAACGCTTAGCATGTTCAGAGTTGTTGTGTGTACCATAATTAGTTAACATTGCTCTGCAGTCACCACTCGCTGGCTTCTGGGCAGAGCTGTTTTGCTTGTCGCTTATCTGCAATGCTAATGAAAGAATAGCTTTCTCGAGACCAATGTAATTTTCAGCACTGAACACCCCCTTTGTAAAGTCTGTCCAAATATCTGACCTGATGATTTCTTAATACAGCTTTTGTTTTCATATTTTTCTAGGATATTTGTTATTTTTTCCCAAATGTGATTAAGATATCTTTATTCATTCTTTAGACAAAATGACACTAATTCTTATTAAATGATACTTGTTTTTATGTACTCTTTTAAGATGCTACTGTGCTTTCTTGGGCATATGTATGAAGATATATATATATATATTTTTTTTTTTTCTGTGATAAGTGGAAGTCGAAAATATGTGCCTTTGGCCTGATTACCTGGTTATTGATTACCCTTAGTTGTATGGAGTATTTCTTCTCAAGACAGATACACTGAGGATGTAGCTCAATGGTAGAGCATTTGTTTAATATGCAGAAGGCTCTGATTTCCATCACTCATACTGTCGAAAAATGAAGACTTGAGACTGAGCCCATAGCTTACAGTACTGAGCCAATGATGAATGTGTTGTGGAAATACTGTAAATGTTTAGTGACCTTTCAAAGGAAATGCATCTGTTAATGAAGTATTACTGGCCATTTAACCAAATTCTGAAATGATCAACTGATACATGTAATTTTATTTTATGGCTATAATACACATCTGTAAGGTATCTTACTTGCCGCCCAAAGAATTCCATTACTAGGTATTACATTAAAGTTCAGTACAAAACTGTTTGTTAAATTTTAAGAGATTCTTGGCCAGGTGTGGTGGCACATGCCTATACTCCAGTACTTAGGAGGCTGAGACAGGAATATTGCTATAAGTCTGAGGTGAGCTCAAGACCATCTTGAACTGCATAGTAAAACCCTATTTCAAAAAGACAGGAAAATATATCCATAGACATCCTTGTTTAATTAGAGGTATTATTACAAAATGAGTACTTGAGATTTGGAATAAACGTACAACTGCACAATTGAATTCGTAATGTTTTGCAGCAGCTGTAATTGGACTCTTAAACTGGAGCCAGTGCAATACTTAACAGGTTTTAATACGCTTGTTATAAATAGCTGAAAAAGGAGGGTGGAAATTGAGGAAATCACAGATACAAAAAAATGCTACAAATTTTGGTCTCCTTTAATTTTGTTTTTCCAACAGTCTATGTGAAATCACTGTGCATTTCATTTCCCCTAAAATGAAGAGATTTGAAACTTCCTTTGAGTTCAACTTTTGGGTTTGACTTGAATCTAAACCCCGATTTCATTGTAGAGAATTACAGATTAAAGAACTACAGTTTAGTGGCTTATGAAAGACCTATTCCACCTTTACTCCTGAGATACTAGATTCCCTTTCAGCTCCTTAAAGGATACAGGTCACACATAAGATGAAATTAGAATGTACTTGGGACATATTAAACCATTGCATAAAAATACACAAATAAAAACCAAATAAGTGCCTCAACTATTGAGGCACTTGAATTCCATTGGGACTTCAGTCTCCAGGGTCTTCCTGTCTAGGGGATTTCAAATCTAGAGTTCTTAGAGATGCCTCACCTAGGGAGACTCAGCCCAGCCTCAGCAAATAGACATTTGGACCCTCTGTGCATAATAGCCCCTACCCTCCTGTTGGGCAGTCCTAGTATGGGCTTTGTTGTACTGTGTTTGGGGCAATAGTTCTAGACCAGCCCTATTTGCTGAAAGTATATTTTCACAACTTATATGTTCCAGCTCAAGAAATGAGAGTGCCCTCCTTGCAAATGATTCACAGTTCTCTTAAGTACCTTAATGTGTATTGATTCATTGAATCCTCATACCAACCTTTTGCTAAGAGAAAAATGAGAAACTGTAGTGTAAGGTTGAATTCAAGTTGTCAAATTCCCTCATAAGTCTGGGGTTCTTTCTTTTACCCCATCATCAAAATATAAATAACTTGTTTTTGAAAGGGGGAAATGAAGCCTGTGGACTTCTTCTGTTTGTCACACAAAATAGGAAGTTGTTTTGTTAGATAAGAAAAAGGAACATATGGGAGCACAATGATCTGGTGGAATAAATGAAATGCTGGCAAGCGAGCTCCATAGAAAGTGTTTCTGATGTATGGAAAATACCCTTCCAAACTGTGTTAAATGAAAATACCTAGGAAAACCCAGTCCCTTCACACTTACCAGATCTTACAAGTTGTTTTTCTTGCCATGCTTTACAAATTAGCCTTATGAGTTCACTAGAAGAATTTTATTAATAATAATTAGTGATTTATCTCTTCTGAGGAATTGTTCCACAGCTCAGGTCAATTTTGAATTGAGGATTTCTACTTCATGTCTGTGCTTATTCTGGTTTTTATTTGTGTATTTTTATGCAAGTGACTTTGGGAGTTAAGTTAATTTTGTAATTCCAGTTTCCATAAAGACTGTTCAAAAGCATATAATTATCAAGTTACAACTTTTACATGAATTATAATTCTTTTTTTTTAACATTGCTATATAATTCTTTAGTTGCTTCTGAAGCAAGGTTTGATATAACAATGCTTAGTAAATGTTCAAAGTTCATATTGAATCTGGTACCTGCACTAACAAATCCTTGAATAATATACTGGAGGCTCATTTGATTTCAGCTGCAGTTATAAGCATGAACTTAACCCTTGATGAAATGTTTGTTGTGGGAAATGTTAAGGTCATATTAATAAAATGCTTCTCATTAATGGTCATCTCTTACTTTTTTTTTAATGTCTTTTTGAGACAGGGTCTCACTATGCAGTTCAGGCTGTCCTTCAGCTCACTTTGTAGCTCAAGCTGGTCTTGAACTCACAAGTGCTGTGCTGGGATTACAGGCATGCACCACCACGCCCAGCAATAGTTATCTCTTAAAAGCTAAAAGATCTTTAAAGTCTAGATTTGGAAAGTAATGTTGTTCTTATAGAATAAAGAAACATTTAGTAGAATCAAGCCATGGTATTAAAGACAGTGTTAAATATATAAAAATTCAAGAGCAGATACAATTTTTTTTTTTTAATTACCAATAAGCATGCCACAGAGTCCTGCATTTCTTAAACAACAGGACTGAGAAAGCTGTGGTCCTGCTGGGTGACACGTACCTGTGATACCAGAACTCCAGAGGCCACGGCAGGAGAATCACTGCAAGTTAGTTTGGCCTATATAATGGGTTCAAGACCAGCCCAAATGTCATAGAGCCTGTTTCAAAAACAAAACAAAGAAAGTATATGGTTTCCATGCCTGAGAAAATAAATTTAAGTTAGATTTGTAGTATCAGTTAAGACTGTGAACTAGATTTAGCAAGGAGCTTCCACAAGAAGGTCAGCATGTTTTCATTATGTTGTGAAAAGGCCTTTATAACAATGTGAACTCCATGCAACTCTGAAGGAGCATCAAAACAAACCTGTAATTTTAACCATGAGCCATGAAGAAATTACTTAACCTCTTTGTTACAACAATTCCTTTTTCAATTTAAAAAATCATGCCTACTTTGGGCTGTTATGTAGGTTAAGAAGTTAATATACATTTACAAAATGCCCAACACATAATAACCAACTAATAAATGTCAGCCTTTGTTATTATAATTATTAAAAGTATATAAAAATTCAATTTTGTGTATATGAGAGCTATGTGCTTGCAGGCAAGCGCTTCTTCCTGCATCAGAGATGAGCACATTTACCACTCTGGACCGAAGGAGACTTTGTTCTGTGTAACCTGAAAATATGATTCGATGAGTTTAGCAGTCTATGAAGAAGCAAAATACAGTTTTTAGGCGAAATGTGTGTTCATAGTGCTGCACCCATCCGCATGCAAGAGGGCACACTGCAGAAGCTCCCGATCTTAACTGCTTCCCTGGCGCCACAATAATGACGGAGTGGCACACCTCACCTTGATAAAAGCTATCCAGAAGGCAACTGCATTTATTCTACCTCCTGTGCTATTTGCGGAGAAGAGCTGAAGAGTAGTTTGTTTTGCCTGGAATGAACTACTTTATGAATTTTAATGTGTGATATAATATTAAAAGCTAAACCCGGATTAAAGGTTGTTTCTTCTTCTTTTTTTTTTATTGTACTAAGCTAAAACAGTACTTAGTAGAGTGAGGTATAAAAGATTTTTGTTTCCATTTTTACCTGGGGAAAAACGCAGCTTTCATAGTTTAAAAAAGCTATCCAAGTCAGTTACCCTTAAGCAGTAGCTTGCGGTTGGGGGGGGGGGAAACGTGATTCCAGAAATCTAATAGCTTATCTATGATAAGATGCATATGTGGGCCAGAAGATGATAAAGAAGAGCTTTTCTAAATATTTTTTTTAAGTGAGTAATTCAGACAGATACTTCTAACAACATTCTTAAACTTTTTGCTCTCCCTGCCTTCTTCTTCCTCTTCTTTTTCTTCCTAATGTTTCATGTGTGTTTTCCACTTTGCTTTGTGTTGGCCCCTAATAAATGAATATTTCATTTTTTTGCTTATCTAGAATTCTTGCTTGTTGGTTCAAGTTGTATTTCCTTTATTAAAAAACAAAGACATTTTTAGAAACAAAATCCCAGAGTTGAAACAAATGATTGTAGCCCATCTTAATGATAAATTTTCCAATGCAATTTTCACAGAAGAATGAAAATTGCTTTAAAAAGAGACCAAAACAATTTTCCAAATCTGTTCTTAACTATTACTAAGTAGATCGCTACTAGGAAACTGTTTCTTCCAAAGCACTGAACTTTATTCCTCAATTAACATAACATTGGATTTTCAAAGCAGTTGAAATGGCCTTTTTTTCTTTCATTTAAGCAGTGAGAAAAATAGGTATTGAAAGGTACCCCATGGGGTGATGAGATCTATCCCTCTGCCTAAGCAAGACCACCCCAGAGCAAGATTTCAAATCTCACCAAAGCAACTTTGTAGGCAATTTATGGTAATGCTTTAACTCTTCTGGCTCCTAAAGTGGTATTTAGCAGATTATTGCTTCAAAGCCCACTTCTCAGTGGCCTTGTCATTAATATCGAGTGCCCTTGCTTCCTAGACTCCAAGAGGTGGAAAAGAACTCTGGAAATGTGACCTAGCCTCTTGTGGTCCACCTCCAGGTGATCATTTAAGGGAGACAGCAAGGCAATATTACCTACCATGTGGTCTTCCGGCCTTGAGGTCCAACCACCACACTGCCCTGTCCTTCCCTTAGGGGGTAATGTCAGGGTGGAATCCACTTCAGTATGGACAAGAGGTACAATATTTTTTGGACTAGAAATTAGAAAAACTCAGAAGATACATTCATTACAAAGGAAGGGGGGTTCACATTTATTCTTGAGAACCGAATATTCTAAGATAAACTCTGTACTATTTTCTTGACAAAGGTTTTGAGGACAGAGTGAAATAAAACCTCGAAAACTTTACAGTTTGATTAGAGATGCGTCAATGCCAAAAAAACAACAACAACAACAACATTCTTTTATCCTAAAATGCACCTGGTTTTCTGTTGTAAGTAGTTTTTTAAGAATTTTTAGAAGCTGGAAAGGTTCTAGAATACAGAAACATAAATGACACCAAGAAGTGAGGTCTTTGGTCATTTTGTGGAGAAAGGTATGGCCCTGAATCTATAGAAATTTTTTTACTTCCACTCTCACAGATTTCTCAGTTAAAAAAGATGATCGGCATAGTTCACATGTAAATATTCAAGGCTGGTTTATATAAGTGCTTCATAAAAGTTAAAGTTGCAGTTAAAAAAAATGCTATTGGTATCAAATCTTGATATGGTTTCATTTTCTCCCTAAAATTTTGTGGCATTTTTTCTGCTGATAACTGTTTTTCATTACTGTTCAGGGGCATCGGAACTAATCTTTTGCTCAGGATATATGATGGTATAGTTTGTTATCATAATGTTCTCTTAAATATTGTGCAACATTTTCTCATTGTCTGGCGCCACAAGTCAAAAGGAAATAGTTGTATACAAGAGTGCCAGGAAAAGATGAAATAATTATACAGAACAGCTTGGACATGCACGTGTAAAATGCAACCAGCCTTTATGATAATGAAGCAAGGCACTGTACCTGTTTCATGGATGGATAGAAGATTTAAATATGCAGTTCTGCAAATGGCTTTGTTATGGAAGATTTTTAAAATGAAGCATAAGAGGAAAAGGCATAAAAGAGCCTAAAATTAAAAAGGCCATAGTATATAATAGCTATTAGTGATGCAGTTGTCTATCAGGCAGCGGGCACCTAGCGAAGAGGCAGCATCATGCATTATGATTTTAATTGTAAATTTCCGTTGTCAGGATTGCAATGCAAGGTAATTGGGAGACAATTAGTTTAGGGTTTTCAAGTCTTTGAAACTATTCTGTTTTTCCAGAAAACTTACTTTATGGCATTATAATTCCTGGTTGTCAGCTGGCAGTTGCTGTCACATTACAGATGCACTCATCTGTGACAGTGTGACTTCCTTAACTTAACCAGTCTGATCTCAGGGAAATAAGTAACGTGGAATGACTGCACTGTTGATCACCTTGACCATAAAAGGAGCAACAGTGTCCAGTTTGGATGCCGAGCCTGAGAAGCTTCAAAATAATTTGGCCAATGAAAAATGACATCCATATTCAAAACTGTTTTGTAGGTGAAAACAGCTACGATGGCCTCTGAGAGGAATGGGAAACCAGAGAACAATACCATGAACATTAATGCTTCCATTTATGATGAGATTCAGCAGGAAATGAAGCGTGCTAAAGTGTCCCAAGCACTGTTTGCAAAGGTTGCCGCAACCAAAAGCCAGGTAAGAGCCTCTATGTGGCATTGAAAGTGTTTGTCTTTGATGCCTGTGGAGTTTTCATTGACAGAGGTGTCGATTTGGACATGGACCGGGATTACTGAGAGGTCACAATCCCTGGGATTATGTGTAATTTCTCAGATGAAATAGTTGCTTTTGTTCCCTTTCAGCGGCCACTTGCAAATTAAGGATTTATCTGTCAGTCAGCTGCTTTCAGAAGAATAACAATGCAGAGAAAATTTTATAGAAAAAGTTATTTTTGTTTCAGTATTAGGTGGATCACAATTTTCATTGTAAAATAGGACATAGAATTTCTTCTGTTGGAACCTATTACAGTAAGCTTCAGACACATTTTTATATATTAGTGATAGTTTTTACATAGACATAAATAAGATGTACAAATTGAATTAGTACTAGGAATGAGTACAGCTCAATTGAATCACTGAGTAGACTTGAGCAAGTTGCGGATCTCTGCGAAACAAAAGCAAAGGATAGTTACTGCGGCCTTTGCCAGTTTAACTGTCACATGCTGATAATTGTTATTCATTAAAAGTAGAATCCTCTGTAAGAACAAGCTTCTAGCTACCTATAAACCCTTCTTCAAGAATACTTTTTAAAAGATCAGAAGAATACTAAATTTTCTTCCCCGCAAAGGATTTGATAACACTACTAAGGTGAGATTTAGAGGTAATCAAGGGCTCCAAGTGAGACTTGAGCACCTTGAAATTGTACACAAGTATATTTTCATTATTATTAATGGGCCCTCTTTTACTTAACATCCAGGCTGTTGTCAATTGGTGATAAAATTTATAATTCTGGGAGTATTTATGACACAGTGTATTTATAACACTAACCTTTGTAGCTTTTTAAAAATTTTACTTGATCAAACTTAATAGTGGTATTTAATGGGAGTTTTACTTTAGAAAAACGTTGCTCTTGTTTAAGTTATAGGCTGGATGAAGTACTTAAGGGATATCTTGGAAATGTTATATAAAAATGATTAAACTCAAGCTGTGGACTGTAAAAATTATAGCTTTATAGGCCACATGCCTGCCTACCCTTCAATCACTGTCAAAGTGATAATTTCTACAATAATATGTTTCTTTTATTGTGAGATTCTAAACATCAAGTGCTGTTTAAACATTAAACTGAATTGTTTATGTTAGTGCTGTACTCAGCGTGCCATACATCAGGCCACCGTAATCTCTCATGGAATGTAAAATTCTGTCATGAATCATGGCTTGTATATCGGAAATTACTGTAATTTTGATTGGAAATTACAGGGCTCTTGAAATGTTTCTAATTATGATAGAATGTTAGAGCCGCTTCAAACCTGTGTGCTTCTTCAGATGTCTTCATTTACATGCCAAGACTATGCATTAAGGAGAGATGTCCTGTTCTTACTTTACCCACCCACCCTGCACACTCTTGTTTTGACTATTTAGTCTAATTATGATGAGGATCTCTTATTTAAATATATATTATTTTGCCTTTCTTTCTGATCTTACATCTTTTTTTCTGACCTGTCTAATTAACAGGAATAACAGTCTGCATTCCTACAAGAGCTGAGCACTTTCCCCAAATCTCCGAAACGGGAAAACTTAGACATGCATTATTACAATCAGGTCAGCCTTAAAAACAAAATAAACAAAAATTAATAGGCTTTTCAGTAAGCAGCATCAGTTCCCTGTCACTTTCACTTCATCTACCTGCCCTCCTCCAGTTTGCTTTTTGGTCATAGCTCAGCATCCTGTGACTAGTAGTCCCTTTATGACCTTCAGTCTGATTCTTTTAAACAGTACCCTGATTTTCCCTCTCTGAGGCTGATTGAGTTCAGAAAGTGTTAGCAGTTTTGTCTTGATATGGTCCTGAGTTTGGTGTCCTGGGTGATTTTAAACATCCTTGCCATTTGTGCCTTGTTACTCGCACTGCTCCCTATCTCAGCAGTGTCGATGGCCAGTGTCGATGGTACCGCATGATGGTGTGTTTCCCAAGACCCCAAATTTTAATTACTGAACGAGTGAGAATCCAAGAGGCTAACTACAAGCTGTGAGGTTCTGCAGACTGCTTTCATTCTTTTGAATGGTCCTTCATTCCTGATTTCTGATGTGCTCTTAACTTCCTAGAAGAGCGTTTTTTAAAGTTTGCTTGTAGCTGTTCAGTTTAAATAATAAGCACTATGCTCCTTAGGAAAATAGGAACAAAGATTGATGAGTACTTCAAAATAAGACAGGTAAAAACCATGTACATTACCAACAGAAAATTAGGAAGGAAGGGTGGCCGTGTACTTACATTATATTCCACTGTGCTATCTTGTGAGGGGAACAAAAGCTAACAAACAACCCCCAGAACAGAATCTTCAAGTCATATTGACCTTTCTCATTTAATTTCTCATAGTCAGACTTGGTAATTTCTAAAATAGTTATGTCTCGAGATGCTATGTGCCAGAGCTTGTCAGAATGGAATGGTGCTCCCCCAAGATCCAGCCTGTATAAAGCACAAAGCAGAGCACTTCCATCTTCTCCTTATGCTTCTGGGTCTCATTCTGGTTGTCCAGGTCGCCTTAGCAACTGGCACCGCTTTCCCAGTAGGCCCCATCAGACATTATGTATTAACTGCATTTAATTCTTTAACCCAGTTAATTTCCTCAGTTTACACATGAGCGTCACTCAGCTAATAGTAGAGCCAACTCTGAATTGTATCCCTCAAAATATGATAGTGTTCTCATCTGGCTTCAAGGCAGCACCGGTGCAAAGTTAAACTGGCTGCAAAGAAAAGGAGTTTAAGCATATCAGGGTAGTTGACAGAAGGACAAGCAAGGGCGTTCTTTTCTTCATTAACTTGTTCATTGGACGGAGGTTCATACCGATACAGGGCCTGTGGAGTCCAGGCATTTTGCTGGCTAGTACAAGTGAGTATATATGGTGGAAAGTTTGAAGGTGACCAGCTGTGCCTCTAGCACCCAAGAAATTGTTTAAACGTGTTGAGCTCAAGATTCTTTTAACAGAGGAAGAAGTCATGTGCTATAATATATACTGAAGCACTTATAAATTTTATAGCACTATGTAGGATTATATGTCATAATGTGCTACATAAGTTATCCTCCATAGATATAAGCGACTTATTCATCATGGATTTATTTCTGATACCTTTCATTTAAAAAGTTAAGGTGCTCTGTAATGATTAATGAACAAAGTATTTTCAGTAAAAGAAGCTAACTTGTGTAGATTCCACCATTTCACATGTATTATATTCTCTTCGATGAAGAATGGAAATGAGATTGTTTTTACCTCTAATAGAATGGTCTGAATAAAATATGCAACTGAAAACTGAAGGTAGGCTACTTTTTTGCTTGGTTGGGAAAGCAGGCTAATGCAAACTTTAAATAGATGATGTGCTTTAAACATAATGTGAATAGCTACAAATGAATACACTTTATATTCTGGGTATTCAAATAAGCAGCAGTTTTTCCAAGTGAATCATATTGGAATTTTATCAAACATTTAGTCTGATAACATTCAAATAATTATGAGAGCAGAATTTGCTAATTTTACTGTTTAAAAAAAATAGTTGATTTGGGTAATAACCATTACAGTATCAAGGTTCAGTTACTGTTCATTGGTTATAGTGTTTTCATATGGGAGACGGAAATGGAATTTTTTCCTTAATAGTGGCAGATGTTAGAATCTAATTTTACTCCACAGCAAACCTCTTGAGAGCTCTGAGACTTAAGGTGTGTGTCCAGCAGAGGGACATTAGCAGCGCCGTAGGCCTTGCCTGGTACACAGGATTGTGACATTGGTTTTCATGGTTGCATGGGTGGAGTCTGCAGATACAGCAGTGAGAGTAGAGGGCTTTCACCGCCTCCCCCTGCACCACCACCTGTGCTTAGACAGTGATTTTTCTCTCCTGCTGTATTACACAGGGTATATCACGACTAGTTGTAGAGATTTTATTTAACTGAACACACTTTTAGCACAGTCTTTTGTAATGTCCGCAGTTACAGGACTCCAGCCACTGCAGCTTTGGCTGGATTGACGGGTTTGGCTTTCGGCACTAAAATAAAAAAGAAAGTCCTGTCTTTACAAAAACAGTAGTAGTAGATTAGATTGAGTAATTTAAAACCTTTTTCTTTCTTCTGTGCTTTTTATACACGTCTGTCTTTGAAATTCATGGTGATTGAGAGAGGATAATTGAGAAGGGTAGGGAGAAATATTTTAGTAGTCTTTGAGTTTGGAAGTTTAAAAAAAAGCCCACGTAATTCTGTCTTTCAGGTTTGGAAGTTTCTAGATGGTGATTGGAATGTCTTAAAGACATACCACATCAACCGGTGGGGTAGAAATAAAGCTAAAAATACAAATTTTTCTTTTTGTATTTAGTACAGGGTCTACCAGGCCTCATGACGTAGATCGACTCATAATGATTCTCCTGTTTTGACCCTCCCAAGGGCTGGAATTACAGGTGTGCACCATCACGCCTGCTCTCCAGCATATCTCGGGGCGCCCTGAGGGCAGGGCCGGCACAGCGCACAGGGGGTGGAACCCCAGCCGCTGCACTCTGTCTAAGCAGGCGCTTTAGTCCACTGAGCTATCTGGCCCTAAAAATATAATTTTAGTTGCTGGAAATTAGAATCTATAACAGAATCCTGGAATGAAGAGGATGTGACTGTATTTTGTCTTTACCATGCTATAGACCGCACTTTGTATTTTATTAGGGTTAAATTGCATTTCATGGAAGCCACAGTTGGTACCTGTGTGTGTTGATTCCTTCAAAATGAGCGTGTCACTCAGGCTGCCGCCCCAGCATCTCACCTGGTGGCGAGCGGCCTCAGGCACACGCGGGGGCCCTGCAGCCCGCAGCCCTAAGCGCTGTCGAGCCTCTTTTTCTGAGCTGTTTCCTTTCATAGTGGCCTAGTGGAAGATGTTTGCCTGGTGTCCTAGGACTTTCTTCCGTTGGGCACGTGAAGCTCCCTTCAGCTAAGATCTGAAGAGAGGTGATCCCTCCACAGACCTCCCTCGGGGCCTTTGTTTTTTAAAGTGGGTAGGAGAGATCCTGGGCAGACACAGATCAGGTTTCCTTGTTTGAAAGAGGGCCATGTGTGGGGACACAGGCACCTCACCTCAGCCATCTGCTCCTGTTCAGATTACCAGATATTTTGGAGCCTCCCATGCCAAGCTCATGAGTCAGAGGAAGGTGTTCATTGCTTAGGGTGTTCCCTGTGAGTAACCACTGTGGTAAAACCTTTCCTGTCCAAATAGTGGGAACCCATACTAGTTTCTGTAACTGAGTTTTATATGTTTGAGTGCCAAGCAGTGCTGTTGAAACTAATGGCTTTAAATATTTCAGTTTTCTGATGCCCTTAACAGTACATGATATAAGTTATGATTTTTTTTAAAGAGCTGCTTAATTTTGAGATTTCTGTGTTCTGAAAATTAGCATGTGTTTTAGGAAGTCTAGGGTTTATCAGGGAGGTCTAGAATTATGATAGAAGCACTTAATGATCCATTAGATTTATGCCTAAGAAGTGCTTTATCTCATAGACACTTGAGGATAAACCTTAACAAATTGATTAAGAGATCTTTGACTATCTTGCTGCTACTTTCAAATTTTTATTTTTTCCCTTTTTAACTCTTACAGTTGATAAGACTGGAAGCCCTGAATAGATTTTTCTTCTGTAATCCACTTAAAAAAGCTAACCATTACAAAATATAGTCTGTATTTATTAAACATGGTTTCTCCAGTTTTTATTTTATTTTTATTTTTTTAGTTTCACAAATATCACAAAAATATATATCTCCATATTGCAATATATAAATGCATATATATTGGGCTAACTCTTTAAAGAGGATTTATCTGGTGAGGAGGACAAGGCAGGGTGCTGCAGGAGCACTTTGCAGCATTGCAGTAGGGTAGTATGCATATCTTGGAACAGACCCACCAGTTAGATATTCCCAGGAACTGCTTTCATCAAAGGCCACTTTTGTACTACAGCATAGCAGAGGCTAAAGTGTAGGAACTAAGGCTATTTCATTGGGGGAGGGGGGCTCTCTGTTTGGAAGCCCTACTGTGTTCAGCTGAGAATCAGTTCTTTAGGACAGGATTGGGGACCTGGAGAAACTGGAGTAAGGAAGAGAACAAACCAGAGGCATTTACCCCATCATCACCTCAAAACTTAATGTCATTCAGTTAAATAGAACACAGCTGTAGCACTGATAAAATCCTTTAACAAACTACCAAATTAAAAGATAGTATTTCCTAAGAAGTCTCAATAGTTCTCTTTTATGTTTCTGATAATGAACATTAGGTTTTATTTTAACTCTGTACCTTTTTTTCCACTTACATGAGAAATGAAAATAAAGGCACTGTGAAATGAATGAGCTATGAAAATGCATTTATGCAAAATGACAATAGAAAAATAGCTTCTGAAAGAAGCTGTACTATTAAAATTTCACATCAATGAAAGAACTAAGAGAAGGTTGGAAGAACTTATAGTAACTACAGCAATAGGAATCTTAACATAGAATTTTTTTTCTCTCCTAGGAGGAGGACCCTTAGGTATCTGAAAAGTAACTTTAGAGACAGCTCATTTTTTCAAGGGTTCTTATACCATCTTGCAGTTCTTTTCTTAACAAAATAACACAATTCATCAGACCACCTTTTTAAAAATAAATGTATTTTTGAGATTAGTAGAAATAAAACTGTCCTTTATCATTAGATACCTTATGCAAAGACAAGCTTGGAACAATTTGTGTCATTGACATACAGTTATCAGATTAATGAAGTTGTTTCTTTCCTCTAGGTCTTAATCTCCTTCTGTTGTATGTTAATAGAACTCTTACTCTAATTTTTTGATTCAACATTTCTGGTTGCCTTTGTGTATTTTTTTAAGCAATTCTTTTTTTTTCTTTTTTACACCAGTACGCCTCAAGAACTGGGTTTATGAAACACACTGTTTCATGAACTGCCAGCCTCCTTGGCTGCCCCGTGCCTCTGATTCAGTAAATCAGATCATAGGCAGCATGCTGTCATATAATAAGGTGTCTGATCCTTATTACCAGTTTGTTGATGCGCAGACTCCTTCAAATTGACCATTGCAACACATGGTTTCCCCTGAAACTAGCTGTGATAATTAGCGTGGTTCTAATGAGACAGAATGTCACTGATCTTGTGCTGAACTGTCGAGTATCGGCGCTACGGATGGGAACTGTCAGAGCCTGCCATCTGTGACAGCGCTTGGCATATTCCAGTGGCAAGGTAGAGCATGCTCAATAGACTATTTTCAAACAAATGGCTCTTTTCTTGACAAGGGCCCTATGTTCTCTACAACTGGAAGAACGTATGACCCAACTTGGTGCTGTGCTAAGCCCAGGTTGAGATCCACATACAAATAAAATTTTAAATCCCTCTCACAGGTTACGTAAGAGGGAATCTTTTGTTTAGCAGGTAAATTATAAGTGGCGTTCTTTTCTCCCTGGTTTTTGTTTATTGTTTCTTAGCCTCTCCCTAATGGCCCATATTGTCACTTAATAGTAAAGCAGTCATTTAAGATACTTTTCCCCAAATTTAAAATTGCCTTGTTTAGGAGAGATTTGTTGAGGAGTTAGGGCTGGCGCTTAATGATAAAGCAGTCTGATGTAACAGAGGGAAAAGGGAAACGAAACAGTTGAGTGTATCAAGAATACACAAGTTGATAGAAGAATTAAAATGGACAGGACAGTTGGATCTGTAGACTCCAGAGAGAAGTAGAGATTTTGTGCTAGAAAAAAAAAGTCCAGCACTGCTTATCATTCCAAAATATGCTTTGTTGCTTTTTATTTCCTCTTCTCTGGCAGACCACACAGGGCTTGTTCTGAAGAACATTTTCACTAATCTGATCAGGCAGCCAAATACGCCGGGAAAACTGCTTTAATGATCCCACTAATTACCTCAAGTCAATATGAACTGTATTATTAGACTGAGGGAAAATATTCCATTAGGTCTCCCCCTTGGGAGTTTCTCCGCTTTGTGATGTCACTGAAGCCTTCACCCTCTCGCTTGTAATTAATTTTATTTACACACGCAGGCACGCACAAGGTCACACCTGCACAACCGGCGCTGGCCAGGGAGCTTGTGGCACTCCGGCTTAATCAGATCTGTCATAATTACCATTCTGCATGTTTCTGACACACGCTGTGAAATATTTCAATTTAACTGCCGCTACCAGCACAACCAGATGTAGTGCGAGTGTGGCTGCATTGGAAATATTATTCCTCAGGATAAACTCTCTCCTCCCCTTCTTGCCTCCCCCCACCCTTCCAGCTAATGTGGCACAGAAGCTGATGTATCCTGTAAATCTTGAATGCAGCGCTAGATTGATCACAGGCGATTAGACAGTTTAACCACAAACAGCTTGTTCATTTTTCACAAATGAAAACCACATGTGGTGTAACTAAAATTTCAGGCCCTTTTTATTTTTTTGTAAGGGTTGGGGTATGTATGTGTATGTAAAATGTGCTTAAATAAAAATAAAATGCAATCAAAAGAAGTTAAGTGTCTAGAAAAATGGAGAAGTTGCCTATTTTTTTTCCATGTTATTTTATCGTAACCTGCATCAAATTCCATTTTTATACTTCTCCTGAGCTTCCTATTTTTCCCTCATAAGATTTTATTTTAGTGGGGAGCAGAATAGCTCTTTGACCTATGTCATTTTTCACTGTTAAATCTTTCAATTGAGTATAAATTCTCAAATGATTTCTAAGATTAGGCATACATGATTTTTTTTTTTAATAATTTGCCTGTTTTCTTCTTAGTAAAAAGTTACTACTTTAGTCTTTACTGTCAATTATCAGACAGTCCCAAATAAAACTTACCCTAATGGGAAAGTTTATTTCATGGAAATATCTGTGGCTTGTAGCATTATTCTGGGAGAGAAAGTTGAATGGAATTCGATTCTTGTAGAATGTGGGAGGTACCTGACAGAAGGTACAAGCAACAGTAGGTAACTATAAAAAAATGAAGTTAGCACCAGTCTCAGAAGAATCCAACCATTAAAAAAAAAAAAAAAAAAATCTTGAAGTATTGCACCATCAGAAGGCAAATAAGCTGGTGAAAATCTAAAGCAAAGAGAAGACAGAAATAAGATGAGTGCTGATTTAGAATTGTGCCTCTACAGAAGGCTCACCGCAATCCACTTTAGAGAACACTTAAAGCAGCACTATCGCCTGGTTAAATGTCTTTTAATGCCAAATAAAATACGCTTTTTTCTTTTTTCCTTCTATCTTTATTTTTGTTTTACTACTTCAGTTATGTACCTAGTTAAGAAGCTTTCTGGGATGATTCTTATTATCTGACTGATAAGAGAGCTGTTTCTCACAGAATATTTTCATGTTCCCTCCTGCTTAGTAGTTTTCTCAAATTATTCTTTTTAATCTTTGTTTCATAGTTTTTCACTGAAGTGTTCTTCTGCCCTAACCTGGTTGTTTTCTGTTTGCTTCATGCTTTCTTCCAACTTAAAGTTGGACTTTTTTTTTTTTTTTTTTTTTTTTTTTTTTTTTTTTTTTTTTTTTTTTTTTTTTTTTTTTTTTTTTTTTTTTTTTTTTTTTTTTTTTTTTTTTTTTTTT
>PVKA01003145.1:0-40008 GCA_004027165.1 Ctenomys sociabilis | reverse complement strand
CATAGTTGAGTTGGTTGTGTTTTCCCTCTCTTTTTTCCTCGTGTAGTATTGATCTACCTTTGCCTGATCATTCGGTCATTTAGCTTTTTGCTGTCTCTACCTTTTTTGGTCTTTTTCATGATTCAGTGATAACGGAAGATTTCACTGAGTCCCCTCAGCACCCCTATGTCTCGTTTTCCTGCTGAGGACAGACATCACCTCACAGTCCTCTTAGCACTAAAGTGAAGGCGTCTGTTATGAACTAGTACGGAAGAAACCCTTGCTGCTGCAATCACTTGTGTTTTTTGAATTCCCAAGAATTGGATTTTTTTATAGCACAGTTGTGTGCTAGACAAGGTACTTTATGGATAGGGATTGAGCGGAGTCGCATTTCCTTGTCACTGGTAGAGGTCACAAATAGAGCCTTGAATTTTTTTCTTTGTAAATCAGAGATTTTACCCATAATTGGATAAAAATCATTCTCTAGATTTTAGTGCTTGTAAGCTTTAGTTTTTTGTCTGTCTGATGTTCTTTGTTTCTCCTAGTGATCAGAAGGGAACGGGTAAAGCAGCAGTGTTGCTGTTAAGGGATGTCGTAGCATTTATGGAGTTTGAGAATGTTCAGTATCTGAGTACGAGGGAAGAGCACATCTTTCTGAAGTTTTCTTGAAGTTCAAGAATCTAGGGGCTAGGGAGAGAGCTCAGTAGAATATGCACTTGACTGCAAGCACAGGGTCCTGAGTTCAATCCTCAGAAGAAAAAAAAAAAGAAGAAAAGAAAAAGAAAAAAGAAAAATCTCACTTTTCAAAGAAAACATTTAATTTTCCTTATGTGCCTTGCTAGGTTCCTGTCTAATAACTGCACAGTTTCTGCATGTGTTAACAAATCACATATAATGATTTGGTGGAAATGTAGTTAAAGAACTTTTTTCTACCCCACCTCAGCCGTGTTCAGCTGTTCTTCTGAAAACATGCAGGAGGGAAAACTGGTTCCTCCTAATATCTTCAATATTTTCTGAACCCACCATCTTTTTCATTTTTAAGTCATTATTTATAGTACAGCTCATGCTTCTATTCTGAGCTGAAAAAAAAAAATGAGAGGGCAAAGCTCCCTCTTGATCTACACCAACTGGAGAGAGATGATGGTGGCTACTTTTCGCCCTCACAAGATGATTTATGCAGTCACTTGCACATGAGCTTGATCTTTCAGACTTCGGCCTTGCAGAGTGGTGGTCAGGATTTCACTGCTGAGATGCTGTGTAGCTGCAGGCAAGTTGTTTAAATTTTGAACTTCAGGAATGTAGAATAAGTGCATTTATATTATAAATAGCATCCCTTGGAGTTCTAGGTCTGGTGAGTTTGTGACTGAGGCAGGTGTACAAGTATGAAAGAGGACATTCTTTAAATTGAAAATACTGCTGGCAGGTTTGTGGTGTCTGGGAATGCATCCCAAAGGTGAAAGGGGTTGAATTATGGAAGTTGGGCTTTGAGAGAGAGGTCATACTGTACCTGGGTCTGTAGGCAAGAAGTGTTATTTAGTGGGTGGCACTTGGCAAGCAGAATTGTTGGAATCTAGTATCAGAACTCCACTCCATGGTGTACAGTGAACTATAGACTGGTCATCTTCATCTGAGACTTGCTAATAGATGATTGAAAGTCTTTTTTTATTAATAGGAATTTAGCAGCATCCAGGCAATGTAGAGCATGCGATGCACTGAATTCATTTGTGGAATGCATCTACCCTACCCCATGGTAGGGTAGGGATTGCTAGCCTGGGGGGCTTTGAAATTTGCTCAGGAGTCTCCTTCCTTACGTCAGTTTTTAGCCAGTGTCTGAATGTCCACTTTCAACTGCTTGTGGTTTTTTGTTTCTTAGTTTTGTTTTTTGGGTGGATATTTTTCTCGGAAGGATAGCACATTAGAGAGGAAGAAATGGTTGGAGTAAGAATCCTAAGTTTTACCATGAGAGATCAGAGGTTTGGAACAGATTAAGGAAAAGGAATAACAGCTTATTTGAGAACAGATCCTGAAACCCTGATGCGCAAGTTCATGATGCCTGTAGCATTGAACAGCTGCCAGAGAATGTCCACCCATATGTCTCCTTCAAGCTTTTACCTGTTTTACTCATGTTACCAAGTTGAGTGCTGCTTGTCATGGGTAATACTGGCTCAGTGATGGAGTATGTGTGACTTAAATGAAATGGCAGATTGGGTTAAAAAATTATATTCAATGAGGTCAAGTTTTTTTTTTTGTTTTGTTTTGGTTCTGTTTTTTTTTGAGACAGGATCTCACTATGCACTGGCCTTGAGCTCACTTTGTGGCCCAAGCTGTTCTTGAACTTGTGATGATCTTCCTGCCACAGCTTCCCGAGTGTTGAGATTACAAGCATGCCCTACCAGGCCTGGCTCAATAAGGTCAAGAAGTTGAAGGCTGTAGATAAATACACGTTGACAAACAGACAGATGTTATTAGGAAATGCAACTCAGACCATGCCAAGCTGTTACTATCTAAACTGCCCTTTTTCTTGGCTTGCAATTTTTGCTTATATGTCTAGATACTGGAGGAAGGCTAATAGTCTAATGGGTGATGATTTTGCTTTAGTGTTTTTGATAAAAGAGAGTAAATACCTTGGATAACCATAACCACAAGGACAAAAGCCTTATCCATGAAGTGTAATTTCTAAGCAGAAATTTGCATTTGTACTTCCTGCTAAATTTAGCATGGATCTGTATTATAACACAAGCTGATGAGGTAGTTATGGGCTTTGTGTGTTCTACCTCTGTCTCCTATACCATCTTTCCTTGTTTATTTTCTCCTTTGAGGTAGTTATGGGCTTTGTGTGTTCTACCTGTGTCCCCTATACCATCTTTCCTTGTTTCTTTTCTCTTTCATCCTCCATTTCACTATTCCCTTATGCCTGGTCCTCCAGTCTAAAGGGCAAATGCACTTTCTAGCCACCTGCTCTTTGGCAAGTAAGCAAAGACCACTCTCCTCCCAGCCGTCCCCCTCCTTCCCATGCCCCTTAATTGAAGAGTTGGCGTTTTACTTGATTATCAACATAGGCATGGAATGCCACTGTTTTCAGTCTGCCTGTGTCCTTTGTCTTCCTTGTTGCTTTGTTCTGTACTATTTAGGAAGCCCAAGTTTCTTTGAAGAACTTTGTTAACATTACTCCCTGACAGATGTTCTTTGCCTTTGGAGTGACTAGCATGGTGTGGAGTTCACCAGGTTAGACGCTAACTGTTATAAAATCATTCTCTATGTTAAAGAACCAGAAAAAGAGTGTGGTGTGTATGTGCTAGAGAAGTTGTCAGTCAGCATTTTTTAAGATACAAAGCTATCATTTTATGAATGAAATATCATGCAGAGCTGAAACATAAATCAGGTAACAGTTCTTTCTCATTTTGGTTGTCCTAAGTATTGTGTGGGTTGGGGACCTTGCCTATCATTCGCCATCTTGCACGTACACAGTCAGGGTACTGCTGAAACTCCCTGACCAAAGCTGGGCACCCTGGCACACAGCTGGAACCACTGTGCCTGGGACTAACTCTTCCTCTGACCTGTTTCTAAGAGAACAAAACAAACAAACAACAAAAAGCATGAAAATTTGTTTCACAAATCTATTACTATCAAGTTTCTCTAATCTAGGAGCTTATGTAAGTTCTAGAAAAGTGATGTGTTTGTGTATACACATGCATGCATATACATGGAGAGAGAAAGGTGTCCCATTCAGGAGTTGTTAACCTGTGTCCTACTTTCCCCAAGGGGACTATGAACTCGAATGGAAAAAAAAAATTCATCTTTATCTCCTGTAATCTCTTAATTGAAGAGTTGGCGTTTTATTTGATTGTCAACATAGGCAGCAATAAAAATACAAGTATTTTCACGTCACATTAGGGTTGTTGCAGATACCTGGAAAAATCAGGTTTGCTCATCATTAAAAATCAGAGCAACTATTAGATCTTTTCCTCAATTTTAATATTTACTGTGTTAATAAAGAAGCTTATCTATTACTACACCGAGTTTTGATAGATTGATTTATTCCCACTCCCATCAAAGTTATATATAAACCTATCATATATTTCAGTGTAATTGCTTTTCTTTATAATATTACATATTTTATTTCTGGCACATAAAATTTCTGAAGAGGAATCCACGGGCTTCACCAGACTACCAGGAGGGTTGTGTCACAAAAGAGATGAGCTTAGTTATTAAATTGTGTAGAGGAAAAAAAAAATACATTTTTTAAAGTTATTAACCAAAGAATTCTTGAATTTATCTGGGAAACATTTTTTTTTAAATTGCTTTTTTGGTGCAGATTTTTCAGTTGCCCTTCACTCCGTATCATATAGAGGTAACAATCCCTGAAGCACCTTTGGGAACAGACTTTCCTGGCTTTTCTTCAGCATTCCCATACCTCACTATAGTACTAGATCCTGCGAGAATGCCTCCGCCCTAGATTGCCAGTCTGTGGCTAATTACACCTTTATATCAACTCCAGTTTGAAGGTAGGCAGTGCTTAGCTGGCCAGTAAGAAGGACTCAGTGAGGAACGGACCCCTCCGTGTCTTCCCACACCTCGTGGCCTGCGCAGTAGCTGGCACGTCCGTGGCACTGTGTGATTGTATCTGCAAGGACAGAATGATTCAGAAGCAGATTTCATCTTCTCAAGATTTTTCCCCCACAAAACCCAGCCTAATTTCTAAGGGTTTGTGTCAGACAGTGGGAGGAGGAGCTGGAGGGGGCTCAGGGGACACAGTAGGGTCAGGCCCCACCCCTGCCGTTCTCCCCCTGGGGCACCTCAATCCTGAGGAGCCACTGAGGCTGTGTTTGCAGAGCCTCAGCAGCCTCGCTTGTCTCCTCTTATTGGTAAAATTATAACCCAGCTATTACCACCAGGACCAGCATGTCTGTTTTTAATGCCTACTTGTGAAACACAAGATTTGGGTCTCAAATTAAGCCAACTCTGATTAGCAGATTTGTATAATAGATAAAATGATGTGGTCTTGGGTCACAAAATAGTGTTACTTTATCAGCAAAATCATAAGCAAGTTGAGAGCACATAATGACCCTGCCCGATTGTTCCTCTTAAGAGAAGATGCCCATAACTTTTACACTCCCAGATTGCCTTCTCCTACTCTGAAAATTCTTTGTTATTTCTCCTAGAACGTCATAGAGGAAGATTTAAAATTTTAATTTTCAGCTCCTAAATATTTTTAATAGAGAATATCGTTCATTTTAGGAGAGCTGCAGTGTTGAAAAGTTGTATGTGAATTAATTAAAAATGCGCTGAGGAAATATTTGTTTAAAACCTACGGTGGTAGTAATTATTTTTGTAAGCAAACAAATCAGGTAAATCATCACCTAAAAATTATTCATTTTATGAGTTCTTATTTTTATAATTCTTTTGCACTTAGCAACATGAATGTTCAGCCACATTTTTCCTTAGTGATCTTCATAATTTTGAATAAGAATAAATATTGCAATTTTTAACAGTGACTTTAGGGAGCAACATGGTAAGAAATTCACTCTGTAAGCATATATATTTGAGTTGAGGGATTTGGGGAAAAAGTTTCCCATCTTCAGCTTTTTTTTTTTCCTTCTTTTAAACACGGTTAAGGCTCAAGCTCAAAGCTTCATGTGTGCTAGTCAGGTGCTATACTGTGAAGCTGGACTCCTAGCCCCTTCAGTTTCTTTCTAAAATGATCACAGGCATTTGCCTTTGACAGAAGCCTTTGCTGGCGTGGCACTGCTCCTTAAACTTAGGAAGTGGCACTAGCTTTGAGCTATATTTCTTTAAAATGGGGCAATGCCAGTTTGAGTTCATGCTGGGACTTTGCTACCATGCATCCACTGAGCCCTAAGGACTTACAGAAAAATATACAGCTGCTCACCACCACTCAGAATATGCCACTTTTGCATCCTTCTCTAGCCCTTCAGTGTTACGGCCCTTTGGAATATGAGTTTCAGGGTGTTTCCACCAGGGCTTCTTGATGGAGGAAAAGATTTTGCTGCTGAAAAGACTTGATGTTTGTTTGTGGTGTCCATGTAATTCAAATGGCAGGGTTGAGGCTGGGCCAGAGTACACTGTCTCCACTGGGGCATGGAGTGTGGTGCCAAAGGACTGGACCAGAGCACAAGGGAAAGAAAAGAAAGGGGAAAGGAAAGGGCAAGTCCAAAGTGGTATAAATGATAGCAGATTGTGCTTGTTTATGGATGAAACAGACAACATTTTGATTTTTAATTAAAGCATTTGCTATAAACAATATAAAGGCAGTACTAGTCACTACAGAGAGATAAGAAAACAAGCAGAAGGAAGAAGATAAAATAGCTACTTTAATATCCTCACAGGCTCTCTACGTGCAACATACACGCTTTGTGTACAGTTTTCGGACGGCAGGCCTGGTGTATGGCTCAGTGGCCCAAGTGCCTGTCTCTGGCAATCACAAAGTCCTGAGTTTGAGTCCCAGTACCAAACAAAAAATATTTATGGGTGTAAAGCTTATGTGTGTTGGTGCATATATGTCTTATATTCCCAGGTTTTATCATTTGTTCTATATTGAAGCATATTTAGGTTACATTTAACTGTTGCTCACACAAATAATGCCAGAGTAAACACTGTCCTACTGAGTACTTGTGTATTCTTTCATTATCATTTCATTAGAATAAACTTTCAAAAGTGGGATTATTGGATTAAAAGAGGTATTTGTGTTGTGATTGCTAGATGTGTCTACATTCAACATTTTTTGCATTGCACTTCAGCAAGATTATACCAATTTATACTTTAAATAAATTTCCAAAAGAGGTGAATGATAGATGTTATACACCTAGGAGAGATACATGTGGTGTGGGAGGAACATGCCAGGTCTAGATTGGAAGGGTTATTTGCATTAACTTTTTAGATCTTTTGAGATGAAGCAAATATCCTAATGACAGAAATAGTAACAACAACAAAAAATAATAGCTGATACTCATGGCACTGGTACTACAAGCCAAACTTCTTCCATAGTTGGACTCAGTTTTCACTAGGCTATGAATTAGGTAGTAAAATTAAACTGTCTTACAGTGGAGATAATTGAGGTCTAGAGTTTGAGTTACCTGCCCATGGTTGCAAAACTATTAAGTGGTTGAGTGGGTAATTCAAATTAAAACTCAGTATTTCCATAGACCTTTGAAGTATAGTAGATAAGACAAGACATTACAGTAACTAAGTCAAGCAAGTGTGGTAAAGAATTAATCAGAGCAGAAAAGTGGAGCAAGGCACAGTCGATGCAAAATCAAGTGGCTTGTGTATTCTTCCCTGCAACGTGCTAATTCAGCCTATTCTTCTGCAACTATTCTTTCTTCTTAAATATTACCTGCCCTTCAAAGTCAGGTCAGTTCCACTCTTCTTCAATAAAGACTGCATGACTAGGCTGGGGAGATAGCTCAGTAGAATAAGCGCTTGCTTGGCAAGTGCAAGGTCCTGAGTTCAATCCCCAGTACCTGGGGTGCAGGGGTTGGGGGTAGACCACATGCCCATCATTTCTTCCCTTCTGCTCAGGAAAACCACCTTTCCTGTGAGAGCGGGCTGAAGAATGGAGAACAGAATCAAGAGGGGGATGGTGGGCAGCTCCTAGTTGGGATGGAAGTACAATTGGGAGGAGCCTGAAAAGCAGCCCTCGGTAAGGTGGGCTTTTCCCCTTTATTGGGAAGTTGATAAGTCAATTGAGCAGGAGAACAGGGATGGAGAGTGCAGAGGTGGAAGTGGGCCCAATATCTCCTGGGATCCCATCTCTACCAAAATCTCCAAGATGGTTAAGGAAATTTAATGTGGCTCTTCTATCAACAAGTTCCACAGACCAAATCAAGCATCAGATTAATTTGTTTTTCTAGTAATTACATAAACCTTTAAGATAACACTGGCTCTGTGTGCTTTGAAACTGTTCTCACCATTAATGTCCTGTGCTTTCCCTGTAAGTTAAGAGTGCTTACTTACAAGCTTTTCTGTTCAGAAATCAAAACAAATTTCTGTTGGGAAATAACGTAAAAGTGTTGGATTCTTAAGGGAGTAATTCAAAGAGCAGATGCCCCAGTGGAGTGGGCAGAACAGAAGGAAGTAAATAGCTCTTACTGAAAGAGTAGAGGCTAAAATTGATAAAAATGTGCTGGCAGGAAACTTGGGAGTTATTTTTTGCTCTTGAATGATACCACCTGCGAAGAACGAGAAGAAAATGAGAAGTTGTAATTTGAAGGCAAAGTATGTAAAAGTAAAACAGGAGCAAAATCATATCATTGAAATTCAGGTGATACAAAAAATATGTTTGGCTGAGAAAGAAAAAACAGGTAAGACATTCTTCCTTAAAGCCCATATTCA
Source organism: Ctenomys sociabilis (assembly GCA_004027165.1). Classification (NCBI taxonomy): domain Eukaryota; kingdom Metazoa; phylum Chordata; class Mammalia; order Rodentia; family Ctenomyidae; genus Ctenomys; species Ctenomys sociabilis. Next base: position 31,677 of record PVKA01003145.1, on the reverse strand, counting down.
GATTCACACGTACAAGCACAATTTTGGTTTCAGCTTTAAAGAAACCATCCTGAAAACAGTTTGAAAGTATATGAAAAAATGGAACTTATAAATCAGGCATTTTCCAAATCTAATGTTTGGAAATAAAATTGAGGCCTTCTTGGGAAAACCTCTGTTTAAATCGAATTGATTATCTTCTTGCTAGCTTAATACATAGTTTATAATTTTATATTTTTGTGTCTTTATTCCTTTTTTTTTCTTCTCTTCTGAAATTCTTTCTGAGATTGTTCTTTAAAATGTGAGATTTTGTTTCGTCTGACAGTCTTTCAGAGTAAGAACCATTTGTATCTCCTCTGGCCAGGTTGTCATTTGATAATCTTGTTAGGAGCCAAACAATTCGTAGCAAAAGAAAAACTACCATATTTATATGTGCCCTAAAGTCAGTGGCTCAGAGGAAGTAGAAAAGAGGTAAACATAAAAACTATAGGAAACAAATGATTTTCATTTTTTATCTGATTAAATTTTAAGTGAAACTGAAAAATAAAGATCATTTACCAATGTGGTTCTTCACTAAATTTTAATGGAAACTTCCCTGTGTTGTGTAAACATTATTTTTTATGCTAATAATAAACCTCCAGAAACTGCTGGAATTGTTTAACCTCTTACTGACAAAGTGGCAAATTTTATTCAGTGAGAAATTTCTGGAAAACCATTTCCTATTATTACCCCAATATAGAAACCCACAGAATTTCAGTTTAAATATCAAGTCCTTCAAATAAACTGAAAGATCTGAGGAGAATTTATAAACAATCATTGTAGGAGTTTAAAATAGTAACAATTTGGGCTGGGGATGTAGCTCAGGAATAAAATCCTTCCTGGCATGTGCAAGGTCCTGGATTCCCTTCCTAGTGCCAAAAAAAAAAAAAAAAAAAAAAAAAAGAAGAAGAAGAAACAATATTTAAAATACTTTTATTAGTTTTTCTCCTTCATAGGAAATGCAAGTATTAGAAACCACATGGTGAAAAGGAATGCATTACATGCACACACTTAAGCCTTTTAAACTGTATTTCTCTTTAAGACTCATCTTTCAATAAAGCACTAGGTATGATGTGCTGCTTTTAGAGTGGAAATTGCATTTACTGGTACGTTCCCTGTTCAAATTCACTTTCCGTGTTTTCTTTAATAAGACCCATGTTAACTTAGCAGGAAAAGTTCTTGCCCTGCCTGCTGAGATTCCTTTCACTTTGCACAAAGTAGATGTTATTAAACTGGAGAGAAAGATTAATGCATTTCCTACTAATTCCATAGAGAAGAACATGTATCTTTATTAATGTTAATGGTGGGGGCCTCTCATGATGTTATACAATAATCTGCTTTAGCAAAGGTTTTCCTTCTAAAGAACTTCATAACATTTAAAGGTTAATATGTTAGGTAAAGAACAATATCTTAAGACAAGCGTTTTTATTACAGGACATGATGGGATCGTTTTTATTAAATTATATGATGATTTGAATGGGAGAGAAGAAAAAGTATATCGCTTCGTGCCTTCATCTTTAATGTTTTAATCAAATAATGACCTTCTGGAAAATAGTTAATTTTAAGCATTTGGAAAGATCAATACCACTTTGCTACCAAAAAATGACCTAGATGATGAAATTTGATGTATTTAAAGTATCGTTTCACCCTTTTAACCTAGTAAATAATTTAGAATGCTTTCAGTATTGCTTTGCTGGTGTTTTGTTTCTCACCATTCTAAGTGTCAGGATTCTTCACGAAGCATTCACGCCTCACGCCCAGAAGTGGGGTTGTTCTTCCATTAGGGCTGGACTGTCTGCATAAAGGCTCCCTCCAAGGAATGTGTTTAAATACTGCCTTTCAGGTACAGTAGGTATAAAATACAAAAGACATATGAAAGTGGAACTTTTCTGTAGTGCTCAAGGGTTGGTTTCAAACGTCATTAGTCACTTTGTATCTTCTGTGATATTGTTAAAGCTGTTATGCTAAAGGTGAAGGATTCGGTAACTGTGACAATTAGAACCCATTTTCCCTGAGTTTGTAGAACACTGATAGGAAATTACCCTTGAGTGCCGACAGCTTTGTAAATAAAAAAAAAAAAAAATTGCCCTCTATTAGCATGTTTGTGGGCAGATTAAAAACTATCTTCATTAGCATAAGTAACACTTAGAGATTCTTTTAAAAGTAGAAAATTATTTGCTGAATGATAAATTGCTAGCTTTATGGTTAGTTGTTGAAAATGTACTCATTCAGAATGCGTAGTGTAGTTTAGTCTACAATACTGAAATTTTTGTTAGAAGTACTATTTAATGGATTATGTGCTTAATCCTTCCTTGTTCTTGCTACTTGCAAAAATGTAATTCATGCTTTCCACTAAAATGTTTGTATCAAATACTTTCCTATTTAGATTGATTTCTTTTAATATCATATATTATTATACTATATGCCCCAGAGATTAGAATAAAATACTCCTGCAAATAACACATAAAAGATGAGGGGGAGGGGGAATAAATACAGTCTATAAAATGTTTTGCTTTTTAGAACTCAAATTACCATTCTGTGTTTTAAAATGTATTTTTCCTTCTTAGTTGCAGCAAGAATTATTTGTCATTTTCTTTCTCCTTTTATAGCTCTTATTTTTAAAATGTATATGTATATAATGATAATATATACATATATGTATATTACATTAAATGACTTTTCTCCCTTCAGTGAATACTAATGTCTACTTTCCCCTGAAAACTCATGGTGTTATTAACTTGCAACTCTATCACGGACCAGGCCCTGTAAGAGTCCTTTCTTTATGTGTGGGAGGTGTCATAGATACAAGAAATAAATTTGTTAGATTGCTTCCCTGACTCAAGTAAAGTCATTGTGCACCCCATATCTGTTCCAATGTTGGAAGCGAACTGACTTGCATTAACTGTTCTAAAAAGAGTAGAGTGGAAATCAGAGAGGAGTTTGATTGGAAATTAACAGCTGAGAGAGGAAGGTGCCAGGATTTTTATTTAAATGTGGTACAACAAGATTCTGTCAGTACAGCACATCATTAGAATATTGAGTTTAGAACTGCTAATTTTTCCTTTAAAATGAGCATACAGTCGTGTGTTTCATGGACCATAATAAATTGCCATTGTGTTGTCATTGAGTTTGTTTTGCTTTTTTGTAGTACTACTTTGGCAGTCATCTACATTTTCTCTTTTCCTTGTTTTTTTTTTTTTTTTTTTTTTTTTTTTTTTTTTTTTTTTTTTTTTTTTTTTTTTTTTTTTTTTTTTTTTTTTTTTTTTTTTTTTTTTTTTTGTCTTACAGTTCCTTAATAGAGCCCAAACCACAACCCGTCGAAAGAATGGTATTTATTTCAGTCTTAGGTTTAGCATCTTTTGCACTGCTTTCTTGCTTACTATCGTAGCAAGATGTTTGCAGATGGTTCTTGGTTACTATAAAGTACATAACAGTATTTCCTTTGTGGCAGATGGATTTAAGACTTTTAGTTCTCAATAAATGTAGGTTTACAATACATAACTTTACAGGATTTGTGTTGTATATAACAGGTTTGAACATATTATCTCAGAATTCATCTGCATGGCATTTTCAGCTTACTTAGGGTCCATGCCAGTTTTTTTAAGTAATAGAGGGAGTGCTGTGATTGATAGCAACAGCTCAAGGCGTGATTTTGAATAGAAACAAAGGGTTTAGAACAGAAGGTGTCAAATTAAACTTTGTCAGTTTGAAAAGTAGTAACATCCTGAAAGTTTTACTAATTTATTTACATGTGGCTACTGTTTATATTTTGCCCTCTTTATATGCAGTGTAACGATGCTTGGCAAATTTACTACATTTAAAGTTTAGGTTGTTCCTTGTACCATTTTAGTTTTCTGAGAATGGATGGGTCCTGTTATTTTAAGGATATTGTTAGTCTCCTGTTTTCTCTGCTGTTGAAGACAGTTGTGATCTAATTTAATCTTGAGAGTAGTTTCCCACTCCGCCTGCCTGAAATTTTAAAGTACATCAAGTCCCAGAGACTGCTCTTAAAAACAGTGATGTTCACATTTTGAAGCGAAGTACTTCTTTGCCTACAGCTCTTATCCCAAGTAACTCTATACAGTTACTGTTCTAAACCAGGACAGTACTTGGGGGAGCTGTTATTTTTATTTGGCATATAGTGCAGTTGTTCTGACCTCTGCGTAGTCTGAGTTTGTTTGTTTTAAAAAACAGCTCTTACAGAAAACTGACCTAAAAGAGAGTAGGGATTTAGGAAGCATTTGGCTTTTATATGTATAACATAGATTAATTACTTGTGACCATTAATAGAGTTACAATTGATAGGATTTGAAAGAGTCAGCGTCTTCCAAGGTGTTTTAATAACATTAGAATGAATTAATCTTACTTTTGCCAGTGCAGATTGGGAACAAGCCACTGTATTCCAAGCTGACAAACGTAATGTGCGAAATACTTGTTTTCCATTATTTGCTTTTTCCCCCCCATTATTTCATAAGAGATCTGCCTATCAAGCAGAGCACACATTTTGGGTTTTATTTTTTTTGGGGGGGATACCCTTGTAAAACGGTTCCCAGCTGCACCGTTGAAATTTTTTTTTTTTTTTCTAAGAAGCATCTGATTTCAGTCTCCTAAAATCATCATGTCTCTTGAAAGGCTAGAGAGACATGCTACAAGCAACTTGTAATTCATCAAATTATTTTTAGATAAGGAATTAGAAGTATTATTTAAGGGCAGAGGTTAATAGCAAACTACTGGAAATGTTATGTTAGTCATGGGCAATTAATAAAAATAAGGATCTGTCTTGTAAGTGTAGAGATGCACAAGTGACAACACAAGCAAAATATTTGTTAGATGAGTCAGGGCTCCTTTTCTGAAATATTTGTTAAACCAGCGTGAGTATGATTGTTTAAGAATTAGCTGTCATTATTAGCCATTTTAAAAGAACTAATGATTTTCTTTTCCAAAGAACATCTGTGATCCACATGTTTTTTTCACATATATCCAAGTCTTAACTGATCTCTGTGTTACTTTTAAAAGTCTGTAAAGGATGTGAAAAAAATATTGGAATTTTTCAGTTCTTTCCAAGCTTTTCTTCCATGAATTATTCTTAATTTAACTTTTGGCGATTTTTAGGCACAGCCATTTATTTCTAAAAGAGATTAAAAAAAATACAGATGCTCACTGTTTAAGCATTATTACAATAGTAGAATACCAGCTAATTTAAAAAACTTCTGTTTTGCTGTTGGTGAACCTTCTAACTTCTCTTGAAAGGTAAATAAAATTGTCTGATGTGGTGTGTTCGGGCTTCTAGGGGTCCTATCTGTGGACATAGCCAAAGGGTGCAGAGGGGGAAGGAGAAAGTATTCTTCATCACAGTTAATATTCAGGCCTACAGGAAGATATGTAATCTAAAACCTACACAGCAATAAAATTTAGAAGTATAACAAAATAGCTTAGATGTATGATAATATGTGATATTTTCATTGCTTAACCCAGATAGCAAATATTTACCCATAAGAGCTAAATAAATGTCTCCAGGGTACCATAAGTAGGTGCTTCAAATACTCAAATACTGTTTGGTGAATAATACTGCATTCACATAAATTGAATTCATCTACCATATTCTGAGAAGAAGCATAGAATTGCTGTGGTAAGGAGAGAAACCTGCTCAGTCACACTGTCGTCACAAAGGATGACTTTTTAAAAAAAAATTATTTAGCTGATATTCTTTCAGAAAAATCCTAATTTTAATGCCTGCTCTCTTCACCTTAAATTATATATTTAGTGGCATTGAATGAGTGCATGACTGTCCCCATATGGGTATCTGTTTAATTAGGAGACAGGTTGGTTAGAGACTCATGATACTCTTAGAAAAATTAGTTGCTCTCACGAGTTTAGCAGCAGTCTGAGTTAATGGTTGGTAGAAAGGGATCCACTGTGTCCATCTCCAGGTTTTCTTTTCTCAACATGGCCTTTGTGGGGAGAACAGACCTGAGTGCTTTTCACTCTATGAAGTCAGAGAATGTTCTAATGGTTCTCTTTGAAGAAGAAAGAATATTAATATTATGCTTTGGTCTCTTCACCCAGTAATACAAAGAACAAAACAAAACCCTCCCTAGTTAGGTCTTAGAATCAGATGGCTGAAGACACTGCTTTGTCCATTCACATCAAGTTAACTTAATTGCTAAGAAACCTCTTGCCTCAGTCGGGCTCCCTAAGAGCACATCCTTGGCCTTCAGGTTATTCAGGTAGATGGGCATTCTTCTACTGCCTCTTCTGATAATCTTCTGCCTGAACAGAACATTGTTTGTGCTCATCCAGTTGCAAATGTCCTCTCTCTCTCTCTCTCTCTCTCTCTCTCTCTCTCTCTCTCACACACACACACACACACACACACACACACACAATACAAATTTTCACACAGTTTTCTTGCTGCCACAAAAAGTATACAGTTAGGAAAACCTTTTAGAAAAGTTTATTCCTAAAATCCGTTCTGCCTCTTCTTCAGTACCAGTGTTCTTATGTGGCACCATCAGACAGGAAGCCTTGGCAAGAGTAAAGGCTCAGCTCTTTGCTTTTCTCCTGTTTCACATGTTGCAACATCCATGGTAAATACTCTCTTGTACTTGGAGTGTGAAAAATAACGTTTGACCTTCAAGGTACAAATCTCAACACTCAGGCATAAAGCCTGTTTTTTTTCAACAGCTATAGGTATCCTTTCTAATGGATTAAAAAGAAAAAGAAAAAAAAAAGAAAATAAGCAGATTGGAGTATTGTGAACATACAGAGAAGTTCACTCGGGGTCTTTCTTTCTTCGTTCCTGATGGGGCATGCCAGCCCCTTCCTGTGTGCATGGTCTGACCTATTACTCCCTTGTCCCAAAGGGATGGCTGTGTGAGCTGTTGCGCTGGAAGGAGGATCCTTCTCCTGAAAACAGGACCCTGTGGGAGAACCTGTCCATGATCCGGAGGTTCCTCAGCCTTCCTCAGCCGGAGCGCGATGCCATTTACGAACAGGAGAGCAGCGCGGTGCATCACCATGGAGACAGGCCGCCTCACATCATCCATGTTCCCGCAGAGCAGATTCAGGTGCGTTTACCTTGGCCAATGCAATATAGCACTAAGTAAATAAAGCTTCAAACTTAGCAGGGAAATTAGAGTTTCTCTCCTTCCTGCCAGTCTAAACATAGCCTTTTTTTTTTTTTAAATGAAAGATAACAATATACGACCATCTTGTTCAAGGGGATGAAAGGAAAATTAACAGACTTTTACCAGCACGGGTGCTTAGCTCTCCCCTCCCCTCCCCTTGAGGTGGCAGACACTCCCTTCTTGGACTTCTTGTTCAGCAAGATTGTTGTCAGTGTTGGGATTTGCTGTGAATGCTTAGGAATCTTTTGCTTTCAAAAATCAATTTAAAAGCATCACCTATTTTTAATACCTCTCTGCTCCTGAAGAAAGAACTTACTGCTGTTCTGCACAGAAAATTTGTACAATCACAATTTCATGCCTTGGATTCTATCCAAAGAGGGGAGGGGGAGACCTAAGTAGACTCGTGCTTTAAACTCTTAGACTCTCCCTTTAGCTTATGGCAGTTGCCCTGCACCCTCAGAGTACAAGCCAGGGCGGAGTCATGTCTGTCTTTCCTTTGCAGCTTCTCTCCCACCATGCTTGGGAAAGGAGCATCTGAAGGCATTCATGTGCCAGGCCTGCCGACCCCTGCACAGTGGCCTGCTGCTGCTCCCCTGGTGAGCGAGCACGTGACCTGTGCCAGCGGGAGAGGGATCAGGTAGCATGGACATGCTCCCTTGGCCAGAATCTTCAAAGCTGCAGAGGTGTCCACCACAGCTGCGGCCAGAGACTCTGAGCCAGGGGACCCAGCCTGGTGCCTCATGTGTGCTCTCATGGCATGCTTGTCTCCATCCGTGGTGGGATCACCCCTCCTGGGACCAGGAGCTTTGTTGGGACTTCTGTGTCCTTAGTAGCTTAGAAGGCATGTTCTAATTGAATGTGAGCTGTCTAGCTTATGTCTGTCAAATCAAAGAGGTGCTTTTTTTGTGTGTGTGGTAATGGGGATTGAACTCAGGACTGCGCTTGCCGGGCAGGTGCTTAATTCTATTGAGCTATCTCCCTGGCCCAAAGGGATGTATTTAATTTTCTCCTTTCTACATGCTTAAAATTATACACTTTGCTCAGTCACCTACATTATTTCTTGATATTACTGTGGAAACTAAATACACACACACACACACACACAGCACACTCACATGTATCTTCATCCTTCACCCACCAGGAAAAAAAAAATTCTTTGAGTATATATTAAAAATAAAACAAATTGGAAAAGAGAATCCCCGAGGATATCAAGCTCTAAAATAATTGTGAAAGCCTGAAAACCTTACTGTTTTAGCAAAAAACAAAGAAAGAAAAGAAAGATATATGTTAAGTAATAAAAATTGTGCTTGTTTGGGAATGTAAATTGTTTTTTAATAAAATTGCTTCTTGGGGGATAAAAGGAAATGCTTAGGCATAGTGCAACTGCAATCTTCTCTACATTCAGATCGATTTACTTTGCTGATAAGAATTATGGATATCAAGTGTGTAGTAGATGGCTGTGTCACACATTTGTTATGTATAATTGTGCATGGAAATTACGGCACATATACAGATAATAATTATGAGAAAGTATATAGACTAAATTTAAATCCTAATCACATCTGAGTTTCCTATAGACAAAACAATTTGCTAGCCGTCATTTGGATTCAACCTTTATTTTTGGTTAAGAAAAAAAAAATCATGAAAGTCAGCCTAGTGCAATTTGAAAAGGAATTGAGTGTATTTAATTGGAACTGTCTGATAGAAAATTCACAAACGTGAGATTCTCTAGCGTCCTTTGGACTTGTGAGGCAGAGTGGTGACAGGAGCAGGTGCTTTGCTTTTTGTCTGTGCCCCATGTTGTAGCTGGCTGACGAAAGGGAACAAAACACCAGTTTCTTCCTCCATGGTCCTGTAGCTCACCTTTATAAAATGTCTTTGAAATCTTTGCTTCTCAGTGTTCATTTCAAATCTTTGTTAATTACTGACATCGGTTTACCATCTTTGCCCTTGATGTGTATCTCCTGGTGAAGTTTGTGTATCCTCCACTGCTGGCTACTGATGCAGATAAGCAAGCGTGGTAGTCCCTGACAGCTGTGCTAATCGGTGTCTGGCTACCTCATGTCAATTTGATTTTTTTTTTTTTTTTTTCTAAATGGTATGGGCCATATGCTGGCCTGACTTTACACCCTGAATCTTTGTTTTTGTTAAAGAAACTACTGGGTCTGTGTGACTCTTGAGTGGATATTTTCTAATTCTAGACAGCTCTGTGTGTGATGCCAGCAGCGCAGAGCTCTGATTGCTTGTTTCTTTTCTACAGCAGCAGCAGCAACAGCAGCAGCAGCAGCAGCAGCCCCCGGCCCCTCCGCAGCCCCAGCCGCAGCCCCAGGCACAGGCAGGCCCCAGGCTTCCCCCGCGGCAGCCCACTGTGGCCTCACCCGCAGAGTCTGATGAGGAGAACCGGCAGAAGAGCCGGCCACGAACCAAAATTTCAGTGGAAGCCCTGGGCATCCTCCAGAGCTTCATCCAAGACGTGGGCCTATACCCAGACGAGGAAGCTATCCAGACTCTGTCAGCCCAGCTCGACCTCCCCAAGTACACCATCATCAAGTTCTTCCAGAACCAGCGGTACTATCTGAAGCACCATGGCAAGCTGAAGGACAACTCCGGGCTGGAAGTGGATGTGGCAGAATATAAAGAAGAGGAGTTGCTTAAGGATTTAGAAGAGAGTGTCCTAGATAAAAATGCTAACACCCTTTTTTCAGTGAAGCTAGAAGAAGAGCTATCAGTGGAAGGAAACACAGACATTAATGCTGATCTGAAAGACTAAGATTAAAGTATTATTTTCATTCAACAGTGCCACTGGTATTTACTAATAAAATGAAAGTCCATCTTGTATTTGTTCAGAAAACCTTTGTTGTTCATTGTTTGGCCAATGAATCTTCAGAAACTTGCACAAACAGAACAGTTGGGAAAGGGTAGGACAGACTGCACTAAAAGTTTTACTCTGTTTTATAAACTGCGTGGCAGTCCCAGGTGAAGCATCGAGGATTGTTTGGTATTAAAGTTTGTGTTCTGGGGGTACACAAAGGCGTGCCCCCCATAAGCATGATACCAGAGATTTTTTTTTAAATTATTATTATTCTGGAGCCTCAAACAAGCATTATAATTTCTGTGATTATGATTTCCTGTCCTTCAGTTCTTTCTGTAACACTTCACAGAGATCTTTGAAAACGCGCCCCTTATTTTAAAAAAAGAAAAAAAAAGAGTTTGCTACTCTATTGTATGTTACAAAAGAACTATAGACTGTGGAATGCAGTTTAAAGATGACAAATGCCAACAAATGCCTTGTATTATATGGCACTGCCGGAATTCAAATTTGTTTTTATTTTGGGAATAAAAGTTCACTGTAATTATTTTTTTCATTCTCATTGTTATAATTTTTTTTTAAAAAAAAAGGAAAAGAAAATGTGAATCATGATTTAGTCCTCATTATTTATTTGTAGAACCTGCAGCATCATGTTGTAATTACTTTTTTGGAAGTTTCCGTTAAATGCAATATTGCTTCTCTTGTTACCATACTAATTCTTTTCTATTTATAAATGTATTTTGATGGGCAGTAAAACAAAGTGTCTTAAAAGTTTTAAATAGAGAAAATGTGCTTTACACAGTTGCCTATAAAAAGTGCTCTATGTTATCCAAGCAATTCATACTATAAGCTTCACTCTTACTGTTGTATGCAATTTTTACTATCATGCAAATAAGCTTAGGTAAATAAACTGATAGATCACCTTAGAAAATTATGCAATTAATGTGAAAATAATTGATGTTTGCAATGTGTCTTCCTTTGGTTTACAATCAATTTTAAAGCTACATCTGTATAAAATTTCTGTATAAAGGTGTATTTCTTTTTTATGAGTTTATGGCTATGAAAACACCAGCTATTTTGTTACAGCTGGCTGTTTTTATAAGTGTATCACAATTTTCTTTATGCAGAAATGTTCTGAATAGGAGTGGTTATTGACTGTAACTACACAATTAAAATTGTTTGTATGCTATGACATAGTAGGGTTTGTCTGCTTGTGTGAAGTGGCCATCTCAAAGGGATGGCCCTCATTTAGATGCATGTTAACACTTGAAGGTATTTGACTGACTTTAAAAAGAACAACTGAAAAGTCACTTGGAACACTGTAAATTGAAATCACACACACATGCTCATTTTTAATTAGTATGAATTTCATAGTGACAGTGATAACCTGTTCAGGGGTAACATTTTGCTTAATAAACAGAGATAGGACAGTGAAGACTCCCAACAGAAACGTAATTCTAGTCTTTAATAGTTAGTTGGAATTGATTCATCGCCTTTTGTTTCATAGTCCAGGGATGGTGACGCTTTTCCTTAAGCTAAGGTGTATTTTTGAAGGGCATTAAACAGTAATAAAATAGGGGAAAAATTGAAAGTATTAAAACCCTTTAGTTAGCATTGTTTTAAGATGAGAAAGTAACTCAGTTCATTACATATGTCGTAACTATAAGAACGACTTGAAAAAATGTAGTTGGAATTTCATCATCATCTTAAAATTTTGTGCAACATAAAAACTTTACTAAATATGATTACAAAAAGGATTCAGGCCAGTGTAGGAGTTCTTGCTTTTGTTTTTATCTTTTGCTTCGTCATCTTACAGGTCCCTAGATGGGAGGGGTATCTGGATTCCTGGAGATGTGGCTTTGTTGTTGTCCTTTTACCTACTTTTCCCACAGATGCCAGGGAGCTCGTTAGTAGGGAGCTGGATGACTTTAACAAGGAGTTTTTCCTTAAACTAAATGGACTCATTGAGAACTCTTCGATAAATCTTAAAGTTCCATTTTCGAAGCTCAGCTTTCCTGAAGGCTGCTGGTTTGTTGCAGACTCCTTTTTATGAGGAAAAAAAAACTCAGAAATTTGCTTGCTAGAGTTGAGAAAAGTAATCATTTGAGCCAACAGAATTTGAATTAAGAAAATAGTGACTAAATTTCATGCACTAAAATAGAAACTAGTGCACCATTAAGTTAAAAATGTATCTTTTTTCCGCTAAGTTCAAGAGAAAAGGCTTAGATTGGCATCAAATAGAATTGATGTCTTCTGTAAAACCAGTCCAACACTTAACATAAGGTGTCAAATAGATGGGAAATTTAATAAATTTTTGGAAGAAGTAGGCTTGCAAGTACAATTTTACATTTTTAATAACCTAAATTCATCTTGAAATGTTTTCAACAAAATGAATATCAGAAGTTCAATTTTGCTTTAAAATTACCACTTAGGTATATTTTCTTAACATTTTAAAGTCAGTATGGTTTTTGCTTATGACTGTAAAGTGCACGTTAATAACACTGGCCGTGATGGCCTGAGAGAGATTATTTTCAGGGAAGATGGCAGATTTGGAAGATTCAGCCAGGTGATCGTGTTTCCCCCAGTACCCCTTATCCCCTTTACCAGCCCTCTTGTTTTGTTGCCTGAAGTTCCTTTAAGAAGCTTCATTGTGTCCCAAGTATTTCAGAGATTTTATAAGCTGGGCCTATGATATAGTGCTTCGTGCTGTTAGAGACCTTAGCAGAGTCAGGTAGTTTACGGGTAATATTCCACCTTGTGCATCTGAATCTGTCATGGATTCCTTCACTCAGCACTTTGCCACTAATTTGTATTACACTCTGTGGCCATATAATACATTGCACATTATGCAAAAAATAATGTTGATAGTATCTTCTTGCCACACAATATGCAGAGTTGACACATAACCTTTGAAAACCAAGGTAACTAATATGCGTGCCCTAGTTGCGTGGCACTTGATAAAGTCTGTACATATTATATATAAGATGTGTATTGATTAGCATTTTATCCTAAGGAATTCTGAGCTTAAGTTTTTTTTTTTTCCTAAGTAGTGATAAATATATCTGTGCTTACCTAAAGTATATAGCTTGAATAGAAAACATTTAAATGGATCAGTAAAAATGAGAATCCCATACATTCCATTATTAAATCCTGCCCTGTTCCCATTGTTAACATCTGGCTGGTATTAAGGTCCTTGATTGTCACAATATTTTCAATAAATGAGATATTCTGAACTGCCTGGTGATATTTTCGAGAAGAAATTAAAATGTGTACACTATATATAATAGTGACAAAAGTAGGGCTGTTGTGGTAAAGCAAGCCAGAAATTTGCATGATGCTGTGGAAAGCAATGGAAATCCAAAATATTAGTCATCTAAAATATAAGTAAATATAAGATAGTCTACCTTATAAATATATATTTTTTACTCTCTACAGGGAAATATTGTGGGTTGGGTGTTTCTTCTGAGACAGTCCTTTCCATGTAAATATTAAGTAGTTGCATGTCTTCATAAAAGCTGAACAATGACCTATTTATGCACATTTTGATACATTATACCTTTATTAAATGCGGTGGAAGGCAACTGTTCAGAATATTATACCTGTTTAACAATACCATATGTTAAATAAAAATAGCTTGGAATTAATGCCTAAAAGAAGATCAACATTTTTAAGCCATTCTTACATAACCCTACTCATCTGGAAAATATATATTTAATATATTTTTATATATTTATATATTTAATATATATATTCAACATATATATATATATATATGTATATATATATATATTCTAAACTTAATTTCAAAAAGAACACTATCAAAATCCAGTTGGAGCAATTCATCCTTGCTTTGATGTAAGAAGCCATTTCCTGCCATCAGTTATTTTCAGCTACTTGTGATCCTACCATGAGCAGAACTGAACTGAGGGCTGTACTCTCACAGCAACTGAAGCTGTGGTTGATGAGGAAACAGAATAGAACACAGTGCTGGTTGCCTTGTAAAATAAACATTCGCAGAGCAGCTCTAAAGGGACATATTTTGCCCAAAGTTCAGCGTTGAATATTATTTCTTCACTGTTGAATCAGAAATCTATTCAAGCAGCTTTTCATCACAGGGCCTGAGTCTTGAGTTCGTACCCGTACACCTTCCAAAACAAGAATGGTGCCCCGCATGCTGCCCTAATGTTGCCCTCATGGAAGAGCCAGTAGTGTCTTCTTAATAAGAGCAATGGAGAAAGTTTTGCATCTGTCCATGAATTCACTGCATGTGCAGCACTGTGACACAAATGAGCATTTGTCCAGAAAGCAAACCTGTTGAACAGTATCTATGTGGAAACAGGTTTCACAGATTCCACTTTTATTTCCAGTCTTAATAATTTCTACGTACTGTACTTGTGTTGCCCAACCTACTACAAAGGTGTCCTATCTTCTGAGTGCCCTTTCCTAGCGTTGTCCTCGATGCTTTAAAATGATAACAGCATTTGTAGAGTGCTTCATCTTATGTGGTTTCAAGCTCCCCTTTGCGTTAGGAGATACTTAAGGAGGACACTGAAACTCTTACTTCAAAGACAAGGGAAAAAAATTTCAAAGTTTAACTGGCTTGCTCAGCTCCCCAGTGTCACATTCTTCTCGAACCCAGCCTTCTACCTTCAAATCCCTGTTTTCTCCTTAGTAAGTTTCTCAGATGCAGAAAGGACTAATAACTCAGAAATTTCAGAAATGTGTAACAAACATAGACTGTATTTTACTAATATAGAAAAGCTGATCATCAAGTAGTTAAAATCAACTGTTACCATAAAATGTTATTCCTAAAATTCTGCTCTTTTGATATGAGATCTCCGTACACCAAGTATGTTTTTAAAACAAACTTTACTAAGGAAATTTTTAAACCAACATGATGAAATAAAGATAATGAACTCCTATGGATTCATCTCCCAGTATAACAACTGTAACAGTTTTCAGTTAATAAACACTGAGGAAAGCTTGTTAAAATTAAGATGAAGCCAACACAAAAAACACTCAACTGTTTAGTGGTTTCTGCCCACAACAGTATTACGGTGTCATCATACTTTTGCAAAGTAATGAGATTTCTGATTTCTAGAGAAAACATTAAAACTTGAAGTTGTTTCTCAGAACAATTTTGGAAAAGCCAAGTTTTAGAAGCAAAACCTGTGAGGATTCCACAAATATTTGTCACATAAAAAAGAGACAAACCAGCCTCTTTTTATTTATAAACAATACATGCTTTCATATCATTGTTGAAACTAAAGTACATAATTTTCAGTTATGCATAATAAAATATGTAATTAAGCAACATTCCTTGGTGGATTAAAGAATTAAAAGCTTCAGGTGCGGAAAAGAATTTGGTGGCATTTTCTTTTTCAAGGTGGTATTTTGAGGTGTTGCTTTTCATTTTCCTTTGACATCTTATACACAAATAAACAGACAGAAACAGGTGAGAAAGCAAAGAATATGAAAAATTGGCTTGACTACAATAGACCTGAAAAATGCAGGGAGAATATCTGAAGCATGCCCAAGAAGGCTAAATTAAAAAGGACCAAAATCTTTGCCTAGGGAGAAAAAAAAAAATCTTTAAGTGGAATATTGTGCTTCAAGAAAGAGAAATAACAATAATAAAAGATAACTGTGTTTGGTTACTCATATATTTCAAGCTATATTAAATTAATTTATACTCCAGGACAGTCTAGTAAGCTTATTTTTTAACTTAAGAAATTGGGAGCCGGGGAGATGGTTCAGTGGAATAAGCACTTGCCTGGCAAGTGCAAGGGCCTGAGTTCAATCCCCGGTTCTGCAAAAAAAAAAAAAAAGAAATTAATCAATAATTCTTTGCTATAGTGAAGTTAACAGAGGCATCTGGTATCAATCATTTTTTAAAGGGTATCACATCAAATACAGTTAAACCATTCAAGTGTTAGAAGGTGTCAGGATTATTCTAAAAGAGGAATTATCCTACTGATATTCTAAGAAGAAAATAATGTTAAATGAAAGTTTACACTTAACATCAGTTGGATTGTCTAGTATCTAGTTTTTTTTTCATGTATTATTACTGCAAGTAATAATAACCGAGCTTCCTATATAATGTTAGATGAACCGACCAAAAAAAAAAAATTAGGTATGATTGACATACAATAAACTATTTAGAGTGCACAGTTTGATGTTTTAACATACATGTCAAAAACATTTGACATGTGTATACACACAGACAGACACTGGAAATGTAAGGATCATGTCTGTCATCCTGGTAATAAGTTTCCTTATACACTATTGTAACAATTCTTCTCTTTCACCCTTTCATCTATCATCATTCCCATAAACCACTATTCTATGTGTTTTGTTTTGTTTTTTCACTCCAGACTCGTGGATATATTATAGAATTTTATGTGAATAGAATCACTCAGAATATACTACCTTAGGCTTTTTTCACTCAGCATACTTGTTATATAATACTCATTCTTGTTCATTTTTATTTATTGTTGAGGAATTGTTTTAGTCGCGCTCTTTGTCTCGGGATAAGACACCAACATTAACCACCCCCCCGACGGAAGGAAGGGCTTATTTCGGCCTACGCTTTGTAGAGATTTCAGTCCATAGGAGGCTGGCTGTGAGGCAGGGTGGCAAGGCACAGGGCCTTCGGAGAGGTGACGTTGGCTCCTGTTGCGTTGTAGAAAGCAGAGCCTGAAGGTAGGCGCAGGGAAGGGGGACGCACCCGCGGGCTATGCTGGGGGCCCTCCTCTTCAGCCCGATCTGGCCTTTGAACACCAAGTCAGAAGCGATGCTCTTGTAACCTCACCTGCCAAAGCCCCAGCTATGATCGCTTGGAGGTTTTTTCCTATTTTAGGGGAGAATCTACAGGGTGTTCAGGGTCTCATTACTAGACTGGACTCGTAGTGATGCTCCTGTTTATAGCTTCCCAAGAGCTGGGATTACAGGAGCATGCCGCCAAGTCCAGTCTCAGTTGATGTCTCAGTGTGCCGTGGGAGCTGGGACATCACAGCAGGAGTCAGGATTGAACCTCTGGCCTCTGTGCCTGCTTGCAGGCTCTTTAATCCACTGAGCTATTTGGCTGGCATATGTTTGTTTGTTTGTTTGTTTGTTGAGGGATTGAGGGATGGATATCTAGACCTAAACCACAATAGTAATACTCCCACTTATGGATTATTTCCCTTTGCTTGGCCATTAAATGTTACATATTTTAGTTGTTTCTATTCTGTGACCTTTTTTTTTTCTTTGTTGGTATTCAGTACAGGATCTACAGGGTCTCACTACGTATATCAGACTTGTACTGATTCTCCTGTTTTCAGCCTCCCAAGCACTAGGATCATAGGTGCGCACCACCATGCCCAGTCTCAATTGCTATCTCAGCATGTCCTGGAGGCAGGGCCAGCACAGCTTACCAGGGATCAAACCCCAGTTCCTGCATCTGCCTAAGCACTTGCTTTAGTCCCCTGAGCTATCTGGCCAGCCCTTATACTAGGACTAGTACAAATAGAAGATTTATATGCATGCCTTTAAGTGGTCAACTTGCTTACATTTCTCTTGGGCATATATTACTGTCTGTATATGTTATAGCTATATGTTTAACTACTAGGGAAACTGAAAAGCTTTCCCATGGTGGTCTTGCATTGATACCAGCAGTCTGTGAGGGTGAACACAGTGGGGCCTCGGTTCACGAACTTAGTTCGTGTCACTATTCTGGAAAAGATGGCCATATTCATGTTTGTGTAGGAAAGACGGCTGCAGTCACATTAGTCACTCCATGGACAGTTTGCAAACCAACACAAAATTTTGCTAAATATTTCTGTTTGCCAATCAAATTGTTCACAAACAAAAGCCTTCGGGAACCAAGGTACCGCTGTAGTTGATATGGTCAGCCTTTTTAGCTGGAAACCAAAAAAAAAAAAAAAAACCCTTCTAAGCATGTAATGATACAATTCTGATTCTATTTTGCCTTTTCCTGATGCACTGCATTTCCTCAGTTGAATATATTAGCATTTGTTGTTTTGCTATCTATGTATCTTGTTTTGTGTCAGTTGTTTTGCCCATTTTCATTACATTTTTTCATATTATTTGTTGAGTTTTCAGAAGCCTTGTTTTGTTTTGTTGCTGTTTTTACCTTTCCAACAACCATACCCTCTTGACTATGATACCTTTAGAATGCCTTAAAGTTAAGTAGTCTAAGTCTTCACAGTTTCTTTCTTTAAAGCTGTCTCTGAATATTTTCACTTCCCTTTGAATTTTAGATTTATCTTTTCAATTTCTACCTCCCCAAAAAAATCTGCTGGATTTTGATGAATTTCAGAGATCGTTTTGGGGAGACTCGGCACATTAACAACATATATTCTCTGTATGCATTATATTTTCAAAAGAGTTGGGAAGTGCATTACCCAGAAAACTGTCATTCTCAAGTCTGGATTTCCCTTGACATGTATAAAGAAACCAGTGCATTCATTTCTACTATTACCTTGGCCTAAAGGAGAACATAAAACCGGAGATGCTACACCCTGTTGCTTGACAGTAAATATTCTATAAATTTAGAATATTATTGACTGGAAACTTTACCCCTTCTTGATAAACTCTAGAAGTGTTAATATTCTTGGCAAAATTATTTTTGCACTAATTGCTGTATCCATCTGCTCTGTGAGATTGATTAGACTGTGGTAGCAGTTACTCTCCTGCAATCAGTGCTTCCCGGCCCAGCAGAAAGCTAGCACAATCTTGCCAGGCTGAGGGGATGCACCGCTGGGAACGGCAGGCTTTTCCTCAGAGGATTTGAGATTAAACTGCACTTGGCCTGATGGTCCTCAGGGAAATAATTCAGTCTAGAGAGAGGCCTGTTGAAGTAAACCAAGACCCTAGAGAGTTAGCTGATTCCTTTCTAGCCAAAGAATCTCCACTATCTGATGACAGCTTTCTTCTGCAGACCTGGTGGTTGGGTATGATATCCCGGGGACAAGTTCTGTCCTGAACACTGGAGAACCAAGGTCCAACAAATTTGTTCTCTCTCTCTTTCTCCTCTCCTTCTCCCTCTCTGTCTCCATCTCTGTGTCTCTGTCTATCTGTCTGTCTCTATCTCTCTGTCTTTGTCTCATGTAACCTGCACAGACTGAGGAATACTGCTAATGCATCTAAGGAAAAGTGGCTCCACAGCCTAATTCCTTTCTTTTTGAGGTAGGGCCAGGTCAGACTGGCCTCAAACTCACAGTGCTCTTCCTGCCTCAGCTTCCCCTGTGGTGGGATCATAGGAGTGCATCACCATTCCCTACCTGTACAGCCTAATTCTATTTGGGTTGTACTCAATGTATATTTTAATTTGTTGACTGGTTCATTGATTGTTAAAAGTATATCTATTACAATATCCTCTGGGTAAATAGAAAAAAAGCCACAAGAAATACTTGAAGTAAGATTGTTACCTCAGATTTTCAGTAAACGTCTGCCACTGCAGTCCTCTCCACAAAGCTTTCTGTATCACTGTGCCGGAATGACAGAACGTAGGTACAGGCAGTGCAGCGTTCTGTACAGAATGAGCAACTTGGTTGCGCATATCCAATGTGGAAAAACAACTTCTGCGCAAGGAAAGAAAGGGATCTAAAAGTATTTTGGCACCAGTTAGCCTTAATTGTTAACCTGCCTGCAGTAAGAGCCTGGGGGTGGGGGGGGGGAGTGATTGGATCACGGGGCGCCCCCCATACCTCGCAGTGAATTAACCCACTGATGCTCATAGCAGGACGTGCTGATAGGAGGTAGGAGGAGGGAGGCCCTGGGGTGCGCTTTGGGTGGGGGCACCTCTTCCAGCACTTGTCCCCCAGGTGCTGCTCGTGGCTGCAGTGAAGTAAGCAGCAGCTTTACTGCATCATCCCCTGCTGCTGTGACGGCCCTGCCTTGGAGACTGCTGGTGACTGTGGACTGAATCTTCTGAGGAAACCCCTTATTCTTTAAGCTGTGGCTGTGAGGCACTTGGTCCCCGTAATAGGAAAACTGGCCAATAGCATTTAATAAAATACCATACTTCACTTTCTCTGTGCCACGCAGGGTTGGTTTAGAATTACCGTTGCCAGACTGGTAGGGCAGAGTGAAACTCCCACAGGCTTGACTCTTTCCAGACGCCTAAGGGAAGCTGAGAATAGGGAGAAGTGAGAAAAACAACAAAGATGACGGAGGTAAATGCTTTTAGAGTGCTGAATTTGTACATCTGAAAGGATTGTAAGTTCTACGATCATTTTGGTTTCTTATCTTTTTGTGGTAAAACACCTCTTTTGTAAAAGGATGTGAAAAATTATGAGCTGACCACTGGTTTTCTGCTGCTATTTGTGGTACAATTTTAGAACCTTCCTGAGGCCACTTCTAAAAGGCTTTGTTTTGTTTTACATGTTCATGAAATTCAAACCTAACAACCATTGAATTTTACCAGCAGTTCTCTGATTCCTATATATTCTTCAAAATGACTGAAACCTTTACTTCCTAAAAAAAATGACATAATTTTCCCATTCCTCCTGGCAAACCCTTAAACATTAATACATGGCACCAAAGGACTCTGGGAATTGACAAGATGAAGCAGATTAGTTACTGTCTCAGGACCAAGGAACAGACTAGTGGTTCTAAGTTCCCTGGGTTTCCTTTAGGCCTCATCCTAAAGAAGCAAGCAGTCCACAAATACCAAGGGATGCAGAAAAAAGAAACCTCCCAATGATACTGTTTTTAAGCTAAGGAAAAGAAAAGAGCCAGCGCAGCAAGACAGAAAACTTTAGAGAAATAACCATTCTATCCCATCCATGCACCAGAGGAAAAAAAAAAAAAAAAAAAAAAAAAACTATGGGGCTCCCCTGACTGATGCCAGGAGAGCAAAGTGTAGGCCTAGGTTCTACTTTCAAGAGTGTAGCAAAGAGTGGTAGCATATCCTGGTGTGGTCTTGTGGGAGGCCTGGTGTCAAGGTTTTATTACTTGCAGCTCAATAGTGTCATTGAGGCAGGGCATCCGGGGAGACAGCTAGGGAGCTATCAGTGGAATCCTGATGAGAAGCCAAAACTTTTAAGCCCACTTGGCAATAAAATGATCACCCTCACTTTTCTCACCAGAGCAGGGTCAAAAAACAACCAACTGAAACAAAGTTTGACTAAGATCCAGAATCTCATAAATGAAATACCCAAAATAGCCAGGTTTCCATAAAAAAACTAATTAGTCATGTATAACTAATCATGTAGGATCATAATGAAGTAACTGACCATACCAAATTTCAACAAAATCTTGAACTTCATGTAAAAAAATAAATCAATCAATAAAGGTTAGAGAATAAGGAAAGAAGTATAGACTGAGGACCAAGGGGGCTTGATACAGTGAAACTACTCAGCATGACACAATGATAACAGAAGCACAGCATTACAAACCTGTCCCAAGTCATGACAAGCACACACCCACCGAATGCTAATGCTAGTGGTAGGTTTAGACTCCGCTGTGCGCTGTAGATTCACCAACTGTGCCAACTGTCCCACTTTGGTGGGGGTGTTGAGACTGAAGAGGCCCTGTACATGCCATCAGGAGGGCAGGAGTAGACCTGAAGTCTTTGTTCTGTCCATTCAACTCTGTCGTGAACCCAAAATTGTGTGAAACCAGAAAAAAGCTGTTCTGAAAGTTCATTTAAAGGTATCTTAAGGGGCTGGGGAGTTGGCTCAGTAGAATAAGCACTTCCCTGGCAAGCACAAGGGTCTGAGTTCAATCCTCGGTTCCGCGAAAAAACCCCAGATAAAATAAAATTCTTTGGGGGCCAGGGAAATGGCTCAGTGGAATAAGCACTTTCCTGGCAAGCACAAGGGTCTGAGTTCAATCCTCGGTCCCGCGAAAAAAACCCAGATAAAATAAAATTCTTTGGTGGCCAGGGAGATGGCTCAGTGGAATAAGCAGTTCCCTGGCAAGTGCAAAGGTCTGAGTTCAATCCTTGGTTCCGCAAAAAAAAAAAAAAAAAAAAGGTATTTTAAGCCCAAATAAGTTTATAAGTTGCAGACAAATAAAGTTTTAAAGTTTCTCATGATTATGAGGAATAACAGACCATTTGTTTGTTTAAAAAGTAGACTTGCCACAATAGCTATGTCCCAAACTATAAAGGACATTTTTGTTTTATCCACTTTTAGAAAAAGGGGGACTGGGGAGACAGCTCAGTAGAAAAAGCCACTTGCCTGGCAAGCACAAGGGCCTGAGTTCAATCCCTGGTTCCACCAAAAAATAAATAAATAAATAAAGGATGGCAGGGCCAGCATATAGCTCAGCCAATTAAAGTGCCTGCTTAGGCAGGTACAGGGCCATGGGGCTTGATCCCGTTTGCCATGCTGACCCCGTCCCTGTGGCACTTTGAGATGACAACTGAGATGGTGTGGGGTGCATGCCTATCCCAGTGCTTGGGAGGCTGAAAAACAGAAAGGATCACTATCAGTTTGATCTGTGTAGTGAGACCCTATAGACCCTATACTAAAATACATGAAAGAAAGAAAAGAAAGAAAGGAAGGAAGGAAGGAAGGAAGGAAGGAAGAAAGAAAGAAAGAAAGAAAGAAAGAAAGAAAGAAAGAAAGAAAGAAAGAAAGAAAGAAAGAAAGAAAGAAAGAAAGAAAGTACGGCTATAGATTACAATAGTATTTAACATTAAATACAAGGTTTTCTTTTTTAAACAAGGATGGAAAGAGAATTTATGTGTATCAAAGGTGACTTTCTAAAGCATAGCAAACACTAAAAATTATATATAAAACCTTTGAGATTACAGATACATTAGAATTATCCACCTTCTTTTGCAATGTTGTATCTCAAGCTCAGGCCTTACGCGTGTCAGGCGAGAGCGCTGCCACTGAGCCAGAGCCCCTGTTCCCAGCATGGACTTTAAACCTGCTTCAATGAATAGTTGCAGACATGTTTGTGAGAAGTCAAAAGAGCCTCAGAAAAGAAATAGACACTCTGAACAAGATGCAAAGGAAGATGTTAGAACTGAAAAATGAAAAAAATTGAGTGGACAGACTTAATAGCACACTAAAGGAGATCAGAAGAAAAGGTAGGTGTACAGAAGACAGGACTTGAATCTGAGCAACAGAGAACAAAAAGCTAAGCAAACACACAAGCAAGTATATATTCAACTATCTTCACGATTCACCATTCCTGTCATTTGAGTACTGGAAAGAGGAAAGAGAAGACAAGGCTGAAAAAGCACTTGAAGAGATAATGGCTGAAAATTTCTCAAGTTTAGCAAAACTCCTAAACTCTAGATTTAACAAGCTGAGCAAACCCCAAACATAATAAGCCTGAGGAGATCCCTGCCAAGTCAGACTTCTGAAAAGCATAGTCTAGGAAATTATCTTGTAAACAGCAAAAGAGAAACAGCACCTTATGAAAAGGGATTAAGCAATTTGAAGACAAGCAGGCAGCTCATCAGATCCAGGGAAATCAGAAGAAAGTGACACAGCAATTTTCAAGTACACAAAGTAAAAAACTGTCACCCAGAAATTATGGAGGAGATAGGAAGAGAAAAAACTTAGTTATAAAAGGGAATTGTGAGGGCTCCCAGTGGCAAAGGAAACATTCTGTATTTTGATCTTATTAATTTCAATGTTTTCTTAGTGATATTGTTCTAAATTTTAAGATGTTTCCCTTGAAGAGAACTGGAAAAAGGTACATAGATCTCTCTGTACATCTCTGGATGTAAATCCACAGTTGTAATAAAAGTTCACACATAAATTATTGAATTAAAAATACAATTACTGTATGATCCATAATTTCAACTTTTAGATGCACATCCAACAGAATTAAAATGGGTCCTGAAGAAATACTTGGACACCTATATTCACCACAGCACTATCTGTAGTAGCCAAGAGGCGGGGACAATCAAAATGTCCATTGATAGATCAGTGGGTAAACTAAATGTGGTATATAAATCCAATGGAATGTTTTTCAACCTTACTAAGGAAGGAAATCCTGTCAAATGTTGCAAATGTGGATGAACTTGGGACATAATATGCTAAACAAGTTATAAAAAGGCAAGTTCTACATCATTTTAGTATCATGAAGAAACTAACCTAGTCAAATGATAGAAACAGAAAGTAGACTGACCACCAGGGACTTGAAGAAAGGAGAAAAATGAGGTTATTGGTTAGAACTTCAAATTCATAAGATAGCAGAGTTCTACAGATATGTTTCACAGCAACAGAAATTTATACTACTTAACTATACACTTAAAATGTTTCAGATGTTAATTTTTTTACGAGTCTCATCACACAGCTTGGCCTCCTGGTGATCCTCCTGGTTTCTGCCTCCACAGTGCTGGGGTTATAGGGGTGTGTCACCACATCCAGACTCCATTGCTGACTCAGCATGCCTGGGGGCAGGGCCAGTGTGGCATGAGGCCACAGGGACTGAAGTCAGATGTTAAATTTTATATTAACCTGTTATTGTCATAGTGAAAAATGGAAAAAAAATCATCAAAGAGAGTAGAGATTGACAGCAAGATAGCTCAATAGCTAAGCATCTGCTTAGGCAAGCTCTGGGATCAGGTTTTGATCCCTGGCACCACAGGCTGCACTGCTCCGTCCCCTGGGTGTGCTGGGCTGGCCAATGAACCTTGCACAGTGACAAACGCCTGTTATTCTAGTGCTGGGGAGGTTGCAAACAGGAGGATCACTATGAATCTGAGATTTTTTAAATTGTTTATATAGATATATTTATTGATATTTACTGCTTTGATGAACAGAAACATAAAAATATTTACTTACAAATTAATTTAAAAATAATTATAAAGCCATTGCCTATCTACATAAATGGCATCTGTTATGGAAATCACTACATGTTTGAAAATAATTGCTAAAAATGGTGGTATTCTTTAAAATTTTGTCCATCTTCTTAATGTCCTCTGTAGAAGACAGTTGGATTTTCATATCTAATTCTGTAGTCACTCTGCTGTCATGCTGTATATTTTGTAGAATCTGGAAAACTATATTCTACATTGTGAAAAAATAAGATGAAGTCAGTCAAGTAACATCTCATTGGCATTATGAATATGCTTTGGACTTTGCAGATGTGTAAAAGGTCCTGAGGATCCCACAGGTTTTCAGATCATGAGTTCAGAGCCACTGAGGGCTGTGGAAGATGGAAGTGTTTCTCACAACTCTTAACACCCGTATGGTAGCATTTGCATTGACATTCTTGCATTGGCCAAGTACGTTTGCCTGCTCCTTCACTTTGTACTTGGCCATGTGAGTTGGATGAGCCAAGGGTATGCTGGCAGACTTGAAGCAAGATGCTTGAAGTATCTACTCTTTGTCAGCTAACGCCCCCAAATAAATAAACATGGAACAGACCCAAATCCAACTCATGGTGAGAACACCTAGACTGAAGCGGAGCTCCACTGAGCACACCATAGGTCAGCTGATCACACCCTTATGCTGCACGTTAAGTTTGAGTAAATTTATTGTGGGGTCCTCCTGGGTTTTGGGTTGCTGCATTGCACAGCTGTACTGTGACAATGACTAACAGACAGTCTATATTTTATCAACTCAATAAAAGGAAATGCGAAGAAGCAGGGTTATTAAGACAGGAGGAAAGTAAAGCTAATGGGCAATATCATAATCTTATTAAAAGAATTCTGACCATAATTATTATCTTCAGTAAGATCTGAACCAAAAATTTCATTAAAAACACAACCACAGACCAGAGAAATTAAGGATACATCCTTTGATGAAAATAGCTATGAATTATTACTGAAAGCATCAGAGAAGAAGTGACGTCCTTCTGCTGTGCCCTCTGCAAAGCCACTTCTGCCCTGTAGCTATCCACAGTGGAGTCTGCCAAATAAACCTCTCGTCCTTTAGGTTGTGGGTGTCAGGTACCGTGTCCTTTGGATGAGAAAGTGATGAAGACAGATGTTTCCGGGTTTGTTCAAGAGTATAGCAGTTGGTATCCTTAATATAACTTTATTTACAAAAGTTGCCAACTATAGCATAAAATACTAGAAATGTGATTGAACTGGAATGGGTTAACTGAAAGCATTCCAAGCAGTGTCTTACCTGGGAGCATTAATGACTCACGCATTGACTAAACCATGCTTCTTATTGTGTGATCTGGAGAAGAACATCCTTGGTGCTTTTTAGAAATGCAGACTTCTAAATTTCTTGGGGGTAGATTTTATACCAGCAAAAACATCAGGAGAGTCATTCATGCTGAAACTTAAGGGATGCCCTATTCTCTGAAGTAAGATTCTGTTGAATAGGGAAGGTAAGGGACACTGGAGACATTATTTTTCCATTTGCAAAACAAAACAAAAAAAAACAAGAGCTTGCTAATTTCCAGATCAAAGTCCCACCCAAGCATATGCACATTCTACTCTACTCTCTCGGAAAGCTCCAGGGCTTGGGGGACAGTGTGGAGAATGTACCAGGATATCTTAAAACCAATGACAAGTACAAAAAGAAATCTACCATAAGATGAATGCTACCAAAATACAGAAAGAAAAAAGAAAATCCCTTTCTAGGACACTAACTCCAAGTCTTTGCTCCTGAGGCTATTTTGAGATTGTTGAATTATCTTTTAAAACATGATGGTCCTTTTCCCATTGTCAAAAATAGGATGAAGGACCAGCCAAATAGGTCAGCAGACTAAAGCACTTGTAAGCAGGCACAGGGGTTGGGGGTTCAATCCCCAGGCCTGCTGTGTGAGACAGCAATTGAGACTGGGTGTGGTGGCACATACCTGTAATCCCAGCTCTTGGAAGACTGTAAACAGGTGGATCACTAGGAGTCCGATCTAATAGTGAGACACTGCAAACACTGAAACACTGTAGACCCTTCCCTAATTTTTTTTTTAAATGGATATTGGAGTGGAATGGAAATTCTATTTATAAACCAAAGTGACAAATCAAAGTCATGCATAAGATTCCCCAAAACTAACATTTAAATGTTTTCTTTCAAATATTTGAATTGAATCTAAAAAATGCAAGTCAACTTTCATTGCAAACATACTGGAAAAGCATCATTAGCAATGGGTCTTAGGCTATACTGACCTGCATTAAATCTCTTCCGCTGTACATTTTTACACTGGGGATATTGGCTTCCCTAGAGTACAGAATGCTAATTAGCTGAGAAATCCAAAATTTAAGTATGACAAAATTCAAGAAAATTAAAAGTATACAAAGTGTATCTTGAAACATAATAAATAGCATCAAACTAGAAGCCAGTAATGTAAACTCTTCAAAAATAAATTTACCAACTAATAAAGAATCCATGAGTGAATGAGGGAATCTCAAAAAACTATAATACTCTTTTGAAGTGGAGTGAAAAATAAATTGAAGTGAAGTGAACAAAAATTAAAATACATTGTAGCTAAAACAGAGCTTAGAGTAGATTTATAACACTAATTGCTTAGAATAGAAAAGAAGGGAAGGCTCAAAGCAATAATTTAAATTACAATTGTTAGAAACTAGAGGGAAAAAAGAATAAGATAAATCCAAATGACCAGAAGGAGAAAAAAAAGGTCTATAAAATAAGTAAAAGCTAAAATTGATTCTTTAAAAGTACTACTAAATTGATAACTGATAAAATTTTAGCAAGAATAACAAAGAAAAGAGACTCAAATTACACATACAAAACATAAAAGAGGAATTATTTCTGCAGATCCAGTAGGTGGTAAGAAGGTAATAAAGGAATACCATGTCCGACTCTGTGCACACCAGTTCAACAATATTAAGTAAACAAATTCTCCAAAATCCAAAAGCTACAAAAACTCACCCAAGATAAAATGAATTAACTGAATAATTATTAAAGAAATTTAATTCAGTATTTAAAAATTTCTAAGAAGGAATCTCATAGCTTCAATGATTTCAGGATGAATTCTAGCGAACATGTAGTGGAAAAAATAATCCTAAATCTATGCAATCATTTCCACATGATAGGAGAGAAGGACACATTTTTCAATTTGTGAGATTAGTGTTATTCTCTTACAAAATCAGAGACATTAAAAGAAAACCCTTGGCTATTGCCTCTGAAGAACATAAACACAGAAGTCCTGAAAAAGAAGAGAACATTGAATCCAGCAATATATAAAAAGAACAAATAACTGTAATTTATACAGAGAATGCAACACTGATTCAATTTTTGGGAATCAATGCAATCTATCATATTAATATCCAAAAGAAGATTGCTAATTGTATATACTGCTATCAATGAAGAAAAATATTTTTAAAAATTCTACCCTTCGCAAAACTACAGATAAAAGGTCACTTTTTCAACAAGAAAGAGACTATCTACAAAACAAACGATACAAAAATAACTGAAACAACCAACAACCCACTATGAATGTCATAATAATTTTTTTAATGTATTTAGTACAGGGTCTATGGGGTCTCACTACACAGATCAGACTGTTCGTGATCCTCCTGTTTTCAGCCTTCCAGGCACTGGGATTACAGGCTTGCACCACCATGCTCAATCTGTCACCATCTCAGCATGCCCAGGGGGCGGGGCCAGCAGAGTACGTTGTCATAATAAATACTAATGGATTGATTGTTATTACATAAAGTCAGGAGCAAGAATAGGATATCTACTCTTACCACTCATCATTTTTTTCCTTTTTGTAATAATGTGTTTGTTTAATGCAGAAACTTACAAGGAGTCAAGCTTTTAGAAATAATGTGCATTGAGCCTGGCTGTAACAATCAAGAGCAACAAACAACGATAATATTTCTGTGTAAAATTGAAAACTGAATTTGAGAAACTTGTGTTCTTTAACTGCAAAACTTAAATACTTAGGTTTATGTCTACCAAAATATATACAAGATCTGTACTAAAAAATAGAGGACATCAATGAAAGAAAAACTTCATAAATAAATACATCTATATATAGGCTGGAAAACAATGCAGTGAAATATCAACTCTCACTATTGATCTGTATATTGAATGCAGTGTCAATCAAAATACTAACATTTTCATATATTATATTTAATTCTAAAATGTATAAAGCAATTCAAAGGAACTGGAATAACTAAAAATGAATGAAGCAGATGGAATTATACTATCCAATTTTCCTAGTTAGGACTTTCTACTAATGAAGGCAGCACAATATTGACAAAGGAAGGGACACTTAGATCAATGTCCCAGAGCACAGAGCCAATAGAGTCACACAAATATGCCTAACTGATTTCTGATAAAGTTGCAAAAGCAATTCAATAAAGTATAATCTCTTTCACAAATGGCACTGAAATAATTGGACATTCACAGAACAAAGGTAAACCCCAAAGACATCCACCAAAACAAAATAGCTTTAACCTAAACCACATATATTCTTTAAGTTAACCCAAAATGGAACACACTCCTAAACATAAAATTATAAAAATCTTAGAGGAATGTGTCATTTTGGGTTTTGTGATAAGTTATTTTAGGGGCGACTGTAACTGGGGATTGAACTCAGGGCCTTTTCACAAAACCACACTCTCACCATTTCTTATTTTGAGACAGGGTTGTGTTAAGTTGCTAAATTGTCCAGGGTTATTTAAAACTTGTGATTCTCTTTGCTTAGCTTCCCAGGATGCTGGAATTAGAGATGTGCACCACCATGCCTGGTAAGTTTTACAATAAATTTTACCTATGACATAAAAGCTGCAATCCACAAAAGGAAAAAAAAATTAGCATAATAAAAATCAGAAATTTTTTTTTTCTGTAGAAGACACTGCTGGGAAAAGACAAGCTGCAGAGTTGCCAAAAATACTTGCAAATTCTATAAGCAACAAGAGACTTGTCTCAGACTATGAACTCTTAAAAAAAATCCAAGAAACAAACTGTTAATTTATTATTTATTTATTCCTTTGGTGGAACTGGGGATTGAACTCAGATCTTTGCACTTGCCAGGAATGTGCTTATTCCACTGGGCCATCTCCCTGGCCCCACAAACTATAAGTTTAAAAACAAGATTTGAACACATTTTAACAAAGAGCAAAGGAGAGTGTTCAAAAGATGTTCAATATTGGTATCCATTAGGTAAATTCTACTTAAGACACCAGTGAATTATTACAACACATCCATTAGAATACTGAGCATAAAATATACTAAAAATAACAAATGTTGTAGAGGACATGGCACATTTAGACCTCTGATATGCTCAAAGAGCAATGTGAAGCAATATAATTGTTCTGGAAAATTGGTGCCAGTTCCTTATAAGTCCAAACATATTCAGTATTCAATACTGAGTATCTACCCTGATAAAATGAAAACTTGTGCATATATGAAAATCTGCACACAAATCTTTCTAATATCTCTGTTCACAGTTTTCAAAATCTGGAAACAATCCAGATGCACTCTAAACTTTCTATATTCTAAGTCCATGCAACAGACTACTGCTTAGCAATACAATGCTTGGTAACTGAAACAAAGTCAATCACTAAAGCATTATGATGACAGAATAGAAACAGTCTCAAAAAAAAAAAAAAAAAAAGGTTACATCCTGTGTAATTCCATTTCTAGTTTACCTAGTCTCTATTTGCTAATTCACCTGGTTACTAAAATTATTTGTCATACCCAAATCAAGATTTGGGGAATTTTAGGAGCTTTTTTTGAAAACAGTTCTTTCTGGCACTCTTCTGAGAAGCTGTATTTACTTTTACTTAATATCATGTGTTTTCAAATGAGATAAAAAGTCTATACCCTTCATTCATGTGAGCTGAGACGTCCATTCTTTCACTGACTCCTCCCTTGCCCTCAATCACCACCATCAGCACCTAGAAATGTTAAAAGGATCTGAACCAATAT
Organism: Ctenomys sociabilis; assembly: GCA_004027165.1. Classification (NCBI taxonomy): domain Eukaryota; kingdom Metazoa; phylum Chordata; class Mammalia; order Rodentia; family Ctenomyidae; genus Ctenomys; species Ctenomys sociabilis. The sequence goes on along the minus strand of PVKA01003145.1, from coordinate 949 downwards.
TATATTTTACCATTGACTGAATTGGTTCATATCAGAACTTCCAGAAATCAGAGGTCAGAAGTTGCTGGTGGTTTTGAAATTTGTACACAAAACACCACTGTGTCCTCTTCTTCAGTGTTGTTGTTCACTCATTAATGTAAATCTACGTAGTGTATATGTTGAAGATACTATACTTTCATTTCTAATCTTAATTGACTTTGGTGTAGTATACAAATGACCTTTTCCATGCTAAAACCACCAAAGAGACTGGGTGTGTACTGACTCAGAATTACAGACATTAAGGTAATGTCTAGGAACAATGAAGCATTTTTTCTTCAGAAAAATGGAAATGTTTCAAAGAAGCAGAAAAGTATAACACCAGAAAACATCTTTCTAACATCCAAGCCACAAACCTGGAGCTAAGCTAGTAAACCAATAAGGAATGGAGGTGGACTGATGGGCTGAAAGAGGAGCCAAAAACAATAGTCCCTCGGGAGAGTCTAGAACCTTCCCTGGGTGGAGCAGGACTGGGCATGAGCAATCTATTGAGAAGATACTGATGAGTAATCTTGAACTCTACTTCCTTTTCCTCCTCTTTTAGGTAGTTGTTTTCATGTTCCTTGAAGACAGATAACCCTGTGGAGGCCTGAAGCAACTCAGTGGATAATATGAAACAGAAGAAAATTAATAATTTATAGAGCATTTAACTAGCTTTTAAAAAGACAGGATCATCTGATCCAACTGTTTCACTCCTAGAAAGTCACTGAAGGCAAATGTAAGCACAGGTACACATTGAAAGTTGAAGCCGGGCGTGGTGGCGCATGCCTGTAATCCCAGCACTAGGGAGGCTGAGGCAGGAGGATTGTTGTGAGTTCGAGACCAGCCTGAGCTACAAAGTGAGCTTAAGGCCAGCCTGAACTGCACAGTGAGACCCTGTCTCAAAAAAGACAAAAAAAAAAAAAAAAAAAAA